>LPNX010815903.1:121729-134637 GCA_001517045.1 Pseudotsuga menziesii | reverse complement strand
ATATATGTATGCGCGACCTGCTGAACATAACACTCGCGCATATGCGCGACATGCCAATAGGGATAGTCGTGCATGCACTCAAAATCTCAAAATAGCAAAGTAATCGGCTGGGCATATAGGTAATGCATTTCATCATCAATCAAGGTATAATGAAACTAGGCAAACCTCAATCCATAAGTGTCCTTTTGTGTGCCGACCTGAGGGATGTCAGCACTCGGACGGAGAGGTGCCAATCAGCTGTATAACAGCTTCCGATGTAGAAAGACCGCCGACAGCCGACGCGGTAAAAGAAAGTTCGAAATTTTTCTAAGTAATGAAAATATTGGTTGCCGGATGAAGAAAGTGAATGAGCGTCCGCCGTTGCGGAAGCGAAAGTGTTTCGGCTTCCGACTAGAAAGGTTGCCGACGCCGTTGCGGAAGAAGAAAGGTTTCTGCGTCCACTTTTGCGGAAGAAGAAGCAACTAAGCATCCGATGGAATGTGGTCCGACCGCCGACAGGTTCTATGTTCGGCGGAAAGAAGAAATACAAATTTTGAAAAAATTGTCTAAGTATGAAATCGTCGACAGAAAAAGGGGAATGATTGCCGCCGTTGCGGAAGAGAAAAGCGGTAAGTCGTCCGATGAAGAAATACTGCCGCCGAAAGAATATAAGGTTTCGCATGCCATCGTTGCCGATGGAGAAACGATTTGACGTCCACCGTTGCGGATGGAGAAACAATTAGGCGTCCGCCATTGCGGACGAAGAAACAACTTCCCAGCCGACGGGTAAGGCCTCCGACGTAAAGAAAGAAAGTTGAAAATTTTTCTAAGGAAAAAATTCAGTTCACCCGTCGGAAGAAGAAAGCATTTCATGTTCTGTCGTTGCGAAAGCGAAAGCGTTCTGGGAGCCTCCGTTGCGGAAGAAATAGTGGTTTGACAGCCGATTCTGCGGATGGGTAATTGGAATAAGACCTGATTTAACAAAGGAAAAATTGAGTTTTTCAAAGGGGATCTCTCAGTGGTTTTCAGTGGAATCTTCGGCATATTTCGACTACCTTCCAGTGGGATTTTTAGTTGTTCTCAGTGGTTTAACAGGTGGCTGAAGTTGGCACCCCGTCCAAAATGTAGCGGTGTGTAAACATGCAAAGATTTGGTGAAAGTCTTCATTTTTAGAAGTGGTGTGGTTTTCACACCCGAGGTCGGAATGACGCATGGGAATAGGCATTGGAGAGCTTATCCAGCAAGGAACAAGGATAAGTGACCAGAATCTAAGCATGAAGAAGCAAAGTGCTAATGATGGCCGATGTTAACAAATGGACAAATCTGGACAGTTGCATGCCCAGGGGCAGCAAGGACTATGAAGTCAATCAGCTGCTGTGTGAAAAAGGAATTCCATGAGAAGATGAGGGATTGAAAGGGAAGTTTTCATTAGACCCTATCTTGCTGATTTTAACTACATTTCCTAAGTTTATGCTTGAAATGCATGAGGATATGTATTGCATGCATAGGATATTGCATGATTGGTAAGAATATTGGAAATTATATATTTATAATGAACCACTAATGATAATCATTGCTTTGATGTTGGCATTAGTGGCAAAACCAACGATGACATGGACCTAGCGGAATATGTTGCTGATGCTGATGGAGTGTGACCAGCAACCCTCTGGAGAAAGGGATAAGGCAACAGGTCCATAACAAAAGTTGGTGAGCAAGTTCTGCAATCTCCTGCAAAGGACCAACCAAAGTGGTCATGCCAAGGGTGTAAGTACGACCCATGCAGGTAAGAGTTGCTTATGACAGATTCCATGGAATGGTAAAGGTAAGAGACCTCATACCATGTGGATGTTGGAATGAAGAAAGGTGTCATGCCTATATATGTTGATAATATTGATTATAGTAATGCATCCTATATGAGGTAGTCATGGTTAGCCCATGGTATGTTGAATGCATTGAGATGAGTGCATGTGATATTATGAATAACTAACAGCTGAAATGATGAATTAATGATAATTCTAGAATTGTTTCGAAGGCTGTTATGAATGCAGGATAGTCATGATCAATTGGCTGCCAGAAATTCTCTATTGAAGAGCAAGGTGGTATGAATGATACGCTTGTGAAGTAAGGGTATCTAAACTTTCATTTAATTGCATGAATGATATGACTATACCTTGCAATGTTAGTATGATAATGATTGCATGACGTAAATGAGCTTTGATAATATTGATGTGACTAACAGCTGGAAGTATTTGAATTTTATAAATTTTGAAAATGCTTCAATGATGGTTGTAGTAATGAGATAGTATATGCATCCAGACTTACCAAGTGTTTGGTTGATTGAAGCTCATGTTTCCGGTAGATTATTTTGAGAATGGCATTGAGAGGTAAGACCCTGACCAATGCCAGAATCTACCATATGGCCTGCATAATAGGTTGTTAAATTCGAATTGTGAATTTCGGATTTAAGAAATTGCTGACAACTACTAATCACTGTTGGCTTGTATAAGCTTGTGTTTGGATGTTTGAAGCTTATGTTTCAGGTAGATTATTTCAAGCATGACAGTGAGAGGTAGATTATTCGAACATGGCAGTGAGAGGTAAGACCCTGACCAATGCCAGAATCTACCATTTATGAGAAGAAATCTCATGGATGTGAAAGTAGTTGATATGCATAATGTGTTGTTAAATTTGAATTATGGATTTCGGATTTAATAAAGTGCTAACGACTACTAATCACTGTTGGCTTGTGTGATATTGTGTCAGGAGGGACACATGGTAAGTGGGTATTCATGTTATGATAGTAGGCATAAAATTATAATGGGCATAGTAATGCTGCTTACAAGAGACCCACAATTGAGCAAGTCAATTTCTGTAGTAGATAGAATTGCAAAATTCTTATTGAATTTGATTGCTAATGTCATTGCTTGGTTATGGAACGATCAATTTGGATTGTAGTATTAGGTAATGATTGACTGTTTGGCTATTTGATGAATGTGTCAGGGGTACACACTGCAGGAAGACCATGTGTGATGGCCTACAGAAGCCAAACTTCATGGGAAGGTTTTCCCTTATCTTGGAAATGGGGTTCGGGTGAAACTCCATTAGACATTTTGAAAATGTCTCATCTGCACTGCATGTTTGGTGATAACATGAGTGAGATGGTATGGGTTATGTCAGTAAGACATGTGTGAATGTGAAATGTGAAAAAGAGTTTGGATGGCGAACTGAGAGACTGTTTACTCAAGGAAGGAGCCTCCATTCCTCCTTAACAAAGGCATAAACGGAAAATGGATAAGTATTATGTGACCCTTGCTAAGAATATGCATGTTTAATTATTAAATTCCATATGCAGAACATGTTTTGGTTTTATTTCCCTGATGACCGATTGCTTGAGTATGGATAGGGCCTACATGGCACACACCGGAAGAGAGTGCACACTTTTTCGATGTTGAGTCATGAAAGGGTTTTCAAAATTGATTACACTCTAGGGAGTGGACGCACTCCTGGTGTCTCAATACCTGATAGTGAATGATGAGAAATATGATTACGGTCTTGAAAGAAATAACGCTAATGAGTTTGCTTGTATTGCTTGTGTTGCTTGTGTTAACAGGCTAAGGGTAAAGGTAAATGGTTGGTATAAGTGTATGGTTGGTATAAGTGTATGTTGGTATAAGTGTATGGTTGGTATAAGTGTATGTTGGTATAAGTGTATGTTGGTATAAGTGTATGATGGGCTGTGATATGCCTAAGGATCCATAGTAGATCCTAGACCTAGAAATGGTCATGATAAAGTTCCAAGCCCAGTTGACATGGTTATGTACTAGCTGGACATTAATTATTTGATGTTGCAGAGCAGCCAGCGTGCTGACCTAACATCTAAGTCCATAGGCGATCCCAAGGCTTGCAATGCGAAGCAAGATCCTGTGGAAGAACGAGGAAATGCATAATACAGATAAGTATTGGATTATTTTGCTTATGAATAGACGTGTGTATATGATTTGGTTATGATGTTTTATCTCTAGAACAAGATAAAACTGATGAGAATAAACTAAACATGTGAATCTATTCAATGTTGGATATAGGTATCGCTAGGAGCGAGGACTATGAGAGCATCCTAGGGGTGCATGTGGACATGTGACTATCCTGGAAAGCTCGGAATGAGCGGTAATGAAAAAGGTGCTAGTAGGACGGGGGAGTCCTAGCAATTGAGACAAACCATATGGAGAGACTCCATGGTTTATAGGTCTGGAATAGACCAAAGACACTAAGTGTCATGACCAAGAAGGATTGGTCTAGCATTCACGATGAAGTGAATGAGGCTGAGAGCATGAAAAACCACAATGATGGTGTGGGTTCCAGGATGGAACAAAACAAAGAGGGGAAAAACTCTTACTGCTCTGTCTTGCCTTTTGATTATATATATATATATGTTCGTGCATTGTGAAAACAAAAGATTGTTAAATGCATGTATGATTGAGAATGAAATGTGTGTATTTGCTCAAGTAAATTTGTGAATGCTGGAATAGTTAATTCCCTACCCAGGAATGGACATGAAGGAGCTCATGTTCTTGTTGGGGAAGGCATGAAAAATATGAAAGTTTCCTTAATGGAACTTGGACTGTCATGCCAATTGGGTAATTAACTAACTGATTTTGATGCCTATATTATGCTTGGTCTGATAGAATTTCAATGGTGCATTTCACAGGTGAGAAAAGTGAAACCAGGTGGTGCACGTTGATTATGGCAGCAGGTCAAAAGTTGTTGGACTTAGTTGGAAGTCTCCTTCAAATGATTGCCAAGACCCAAGAGAACCTTGGGGAGATGCTCAAGATACAGAGAAGGCAGAGTGAAATGAACCACCATATTTTGCAAGACTCTATTGGTTTGCAAAGGGAGGTGAAAAGCCTTCTAGGGGGAATCGGCAAAGGAAAGGAAGGTGGATCAGCAATGGGACATTTGTCCAAGCGACTCGATAAGAAACGGTCCAGGAATGAAGACTCAAAGGAAATTGAGCAGGTAAAGATGAAGCAGCCAGTGAGATGTTGGAGATGCGGAGGACATCATTTACGCCGGGACTGTCCAATAAGGGAACATGATGAGGGCGATAGCCGCAAAGTTCCTAGACTTCGGGATCAGCTTGAAGCTGAGAACCAGCAAGGGGAGTCCATGGAAGCCGAGGTGCTTAGTCTTGAACGTTCAAGGTAAATGATTGAACAAGGGACAGATCTGCAAAATTTTGAAATTTTGATGTGCAATTGTATATGTATTGTATATATGTAATGGAACACCGAGGACGGTGTTATTCCAAGGGGGAGGGGAATGTAATGTCCCCAGTTTTGACCTCGTTTGCATGATGTATATATTGTAATTAATCGTGGTGAGGAGCTCAAGGAAAAATCCCCACCATCGATTTGTGTGTGTATGTTTTGGCAATAGGTATAGTTGCTGATGGTATATCGTGCTGTATGGCACATTATAATTGGCATCATGTAAACACGCACATCAAATCAACTAAAACCACAACCAGCTACGGCAGTGCAACGTTGAATGAAAAGGGCGTGATTCTGAAGGATAAGGGGTGGGGGATGTCAAACCTTGGTCTATGGGGGAAAAACCCATGTTTTACCACCTTTGTTGTTTTGCCACCTTTCTTGTTTCACCAACCTCTTTAATGTTTTGATTGGGTAGCTGAGGAGTTATGGCTACTGGTGGTTGAGGCAGTTATGGTTTTTGGGAGTGGGGTGGCAGGACTATCAGTCCCTTTCCCACACACCCACTCCACCCATGACTGCATTCTCTCCATGCCTGGGCTGAACACTCATGCACTCCCTTGACGATCGTTTCGTCCTCCCGATTGTGTTGTTCACCCTCATGTGCAGGAAGAGTTCACTCTCATGCAGAGCCGTCGTCTTCCCATCTTCCTCACGCAGAGGTTAGTTCCGTTCACCCTCGCACAGGATCTCTGTGGTCTGCTCACTCCTCATGTTGGTTTTTCATCTGCATGCATGAGTGGAGCTATGCACTCTCACGCATGAGCGTAAGTCTTGCTCATCCTCATGCACAGGCAAGGGATCTGTCGGATCTCACGCAGCTAGGAGGGGAGCTGCTTATCTATGGTCATTCACGTTTTCCACAGGGTGGAATCGAGTATGTTTTCCTTTGCATTTTGGATCTGGTGCAAGTTCCCTCTCGCGCACAGACTATTTGGGGTCGTTTTCCCATGATGCGAGTCGTACTCAGTGATTATGTTTTGGGGTTGTTGTCTTCCCCCACGTTTTGTTGGCTGAGTCTCCCTGTTTTGGGACTGTGGACTACTGCTATCATTCGTTGCATGTTGGTGGCTGCTGATATACCCTGGTTTGGGTGTTACAGCTGAGTTGTTTTGGCCACGATAGGGCCAAGAACAACTCTGTGTTGTATTGTAGACTTGAGCTGTGCTCATTGTTTGTTTGGGATTATCCATAGTTGTTTTGCCTTCTTCAAAGGGCTGTGAAGGGATTGTTTTGCTGTGTGTAAGCAATGGTTGGTCTTTGGACTGTGCTGGCTTGGCCGCTCGTTGAAGGCATGTTAAACCCAGCGGTGTTGGTTTGGCTGATTGTGTCCCCTTGGCTATGTGCAAGCCTGCAATTGTCCCTTAGTCCTTGAGGAATCATGCCCAGCATGGGGGTGGTAGCATTGCTGAGAGATTGATGAGCAAGCTGGCCTATGGTTGGGTGGAATGTTGCAGCGACGCAGCTAGTTGTGGGCGAGTTCTTCATTGAAAGATAAGTGCTGCTGGTTACTTCATCTCTGCAATTATATTGATGTTAAATGAATAATAATGAACATGTGGGATGCTGGAATTGTAGGAATGTATGTGTGTTTGCTTCCGCTGAATGCTTTGATGAAATATACACCTGTGAATGCTTGTATGCTTAGCATTCCTGATATGCATTGTGTTTAAGCTCTCATTTCAGCATTGATTTATCCCTGTTCATGTTCATGGGGTTGTTTGCCCAACTATATGTGTTCTTCATCGTGTTCTCTTCCCCAGTGTAAGGGTTGGGGACATGACACCCTACCTCTATTTATATGCTAAAGGAAGAGTTAGGGGCGAAGAAAAACTAGTTACAACTGAAGAAGTCAGTTGCATAACTACCCAAACTACCCGAATTTCAAAAGACGTGTTTTTTGACATTTTTAAGAGGCGTACGCGGGTTGCTGAATACAATAGTCGCGTACACGAGAAATACGCACGGGTTGCTAATACAGAAAGTCACGTATATAAGCAACTTGCGTACGTACGCGGGTATCATAGAGAGAAACTCGCGTACTTACTCGGGTATTATAGAGAGCAAGTCGCATACAGACAAAAAACTCATTTTAATGGTATTTCTAGGCATTTTCAGACTTTGGTGTCTTTTGGAAAGTTTTAGCTAACAGAAACATATTTCCAATGGTGTAGAGATGAGGTTAAACGGAGTTATAGAACTCAAAATATGGGTCCTCCAATATAAGTGTTTTTTCAGTGACTTTTCATGAAGTGTCCTCATGGAAATGTCGACATGCGACGGAATCCTGGGAAAGTGGTCACAGGAAAAGATGTTTCATTTTGAGCTATAACAGTGTGGAACATGATCTAAGCTAATTCCATCCTGATGCACCAATCAGAATTCCATCCTGGTGCACAAAAATAACTTTGTAGTTGTTGTAACTTCAATGAGCGAGGTCGTGATTGCTTTTGTCAACGACCATTAAATTGGAATGAACAGAGTCGAAAGCTTGAGTATTGTCTCCCTACATTAACCTGCGTTATGTATAAATAAAATTACCCAATAATAGATCTCTTATATGAAACACATTCCTTATCCAAAAAACGTTATTTAAACTAGTAGAAACCTAGGTCTTTGGTCTCCATCAAACAGCTGCCAAATTTGGAGTAGATCCGTAACTATTGTCTGCCTATTTTTCACGCTTGCAAAGTAAAAACCAACGTGACATAGTGTAAAGGGATGCATGGGAATGCAGAAGGCGTTGATTCATCTGAGGAACACAGAAGATCTCAATAGTGTTTTAAAAATCCTACTCTACAGTAAAACACTACAGAGTACCATGGAGGACATTGTTAATGGTAGTCAGGGTACTCATTAATATAAATGATTTATGTCGTTATAGCGTATTACCAGACAACCGGCCCAGCGGTAGGAAACATGGGGTTCATCAAAATCACTGATCTCAAGGGTGGCAAGGTTGGATTCGGCCTCTCCGGGCATGGGGCCAATATGGATTCCACATATGTCAAATCTGTGAAGCAGGATGGCTACAACCTGTCCTTTGTGTAGGTGAGTTAGCCGATCAAAACTAGTGCTATAGAGGCCCCTTTCTCCCTCGTTCTCCACCATGAATGTCATGTGTATTATGATAAAGCACGGTTGCAAGATCTTTGTCGATCTGATATCCAACAGTCGGGTCCTTAAGTCCTACGAGGAATCCATCCAGGGCGGGTTGTCTAAGTCCTCCCTAACTGATGCCGCATTTATATATGTCACTAACAAGATGTTGAACAAGCTGTACAACGAAGACAAAGTCTATTTGCTAGAGTTCCATGCTCTAACCATATACATCTTACTTGGCCCCCTCAAGACCACCAATGGACCCATCTCTATGATGACGAGCACCGGCACTGGAAGGTACGTATTGACGGTAACCTCCTCTAGCGACATTGAGATCATATGCTCTAATAAAGGAGCATAATGAAGGATCAGGTGGGAGACTTGCAACTTCACGTTGGCTTCGTAGTCTGTTTGTGGAGAGTTCAAACGTCATACTAAGGAACAAGGGTGGATCTCTACTGATGAATTACAGATAGCTAAAAACAAAGCTCCTGTCTCGAATCAATATATTGAAGAGCTGCATAGAGCACATATTAGAATCACTGACTCTCCTGATGAGTTGGCATGGACATGGAAGGGCGATGACGCAATATATGAAGCCCTTGAATGGCTATGAAGCGTTGCAGGATCCAAATGGGCTCTCTTATGACTGGTGATGAGAAAATATTTGGGAAGTGTGTGCCCTTAATAGAAGTATATGTTTGATTTGGTTCATCCTTCATAACAAACTCCCAACATGGGACATACCACAAAAAAAACTTTTGGAGGGTCCTAGTAGATGCAATCTATGTCAATCCAATATTGAGTCATGTGCACATCTCTTTAACAAATGTCAATTCACAAAAAAGTTTGGAAAGCATTGAGGCCCGGATCAACATTCCTAATCTATGGTCAGAAGGAAATTTATTGACTAACAGATGTCAATTCACAAAACAAGTTTGGAAAGCATTGAGGCCCCGATCAACATTCCTAATCTATGGTCAAAAGGAAATTTATTGAATAATTTCATTGAATGGATTCAGAGGTATGATCTGAAACAGTACAAAGGGATTCCATTTCCAATTCTATGGATGCTTTGGACTGCTCAAAGTGAGGGTATCTTTGAAGGGAGGTATGTTCCTTGTTTCTAGGTAGCCTCCCAAGATTTGGCTTTACTTCCATTTTTCCATCCCAAAAGAGAAAATATTATTCCACCTCAAATAGATTTTTCTTCTCCATGGGGATTTTTCAATGGCTTCAATTAAGATGAGGGATGAAAATGCACGGCTCGTTTTTTTTTGTTCATCTCAAAATTGTAATATCTCTTATTCAATATAAAGAACGTCATTGATTGTCAATTGAACTGCTCTCTATCATTTCCTTTGCATTTCAATTAATTAAATTGGGTGTCTATTTGTTCATCTCAAAATTTAATATATCTTGTTCAATACAAAGAACATCATTTATTGTCAATTGAACTGGGTCCCTATCATTTCCTTTGCATTTCAATGAATTGAATTGGGTCTCTATCATCTTGCATTTTCAATGAATGGAATGGGGTCCCATCATTCACTTTAAGTTTTCAATGAAATGAAGTGAGTCTCTATTCTATGCTTTGTATTCTCAATGGAATGAAGTGGGTATCTATCCTTTGCTTTATACTTTGAATTTTCATTAAAATCAACCAGGTGTCTATCCTTTGGAGAGGGATTATAAAAATTTGAATTTTATACCTTGTTTTAGATTCCTCTACCTGCTTAATAGATATAGGTATTTTAGATCTATATGGATTCTTAATAGGTCTAATTTTATTAAGATGGATCTATGTTATGTATATTTTAATTAGAAGGATTTTTTATTTTAATACAAAATGCATGAAACAACATTATTGGTATCAACTATTATAATTCATAGAAGCATATCCTTCTTGATTTTGGAATATTTATAGAAATATCTTGTTATATGTGATGAATGCTAATTTTTGTTGTTCAGTTTTATTTTTTTTCAAGATGTTGCCAAAAGGGTGGGGGTGAACTATATAATGGATTTCTACTTTTCCTTTTCTGGAAATTTTATTCTCCTACTAGGTAGGTAGGAAAGATATCCATGCTCCCTCTTGTGGTAGTTCGCAAGCAAGCTACAAATTTTCTAAACATTCATTCATGTTATGCAAGGTCCAACTTGTCTGAGAGCCTGCTTAGTTCATGCTTCTTATATTTTGAGAGTCTATTCCCTTCTTCTAAGCTCTGAACACCTTAAGCCTTTGGTGTAGGATTTTGATATTTATTAAATAATTCTCCTTTTCATCCAGAAGCTCTTCACACAAGTTGTAAGGGACAAGTGGTTGAGATAAAAACTTTTTACCTCCACATGAATCTAGACACAAATCCTTAATATTCTATGTGCAAAAGGAAGTAGAGCACATGTAAACTAGAAAGTCTTCATTGTTGACTAGTACGTGGCAATATTTTAGCTATCATCTTTGCAAAATTTTAATGATAGACTTCACTTTATCCTTAGGTTGCACTCACATAACATTTTTATGAGGAATCTTAAGACGTTATCAAAGAATTTGGTTACAACTTTCATTGTTTTATTTGATTTTAAGCATTATTGTATTGTTAGATTGAAGGACCATCCATGGTTAAAAAATAGGGGTGTGTGCAAGAAGTTGATGGACCCTTTAGATGCAATGGTGGAGTGAAGTCATTCACTCTTGATCCAAAAAAAAGAAATCAACCCAAGCAACACCGAACCTGCCAAGCCTAGTCCCAAGGCTGGCAATGGTCATGCCAACTAGGCTAGTAAACAAAAGCGCGCCTCCGTTTTAGTCAAGCAAATCGCATGCACGATTTCCTTTGCTAAAATGGAGGAACGATTGTTAAAACCTGTTTTTTATTTTTAAACCGGCTGGGGCCATCCTTTTCTCATTTTTGGCGCGGCTATTGGATGAATGAAGATGAAACCTCAACTATGCATACGCGATTTTGGGTGTGCTTGAGCCCTCCATCTCCACCTTTGGATTTTAACCTTCCCATTGTGAGGTATTTTCTTCAATTTTTTCATGTTTTTTTATTTCCTACATCAATTTATTTGCCTTGTCTACAATAATTTTGTAGTATGATTAGGAGGTAAAACAATTGCACTAAAAGAATGCTACATCAGTCCTCTCTATGTTGAATCATTTGTAACCACTTCATTTCTAAAAGAATCTTTAAAAAACTTAAAATAGCAATCATATTTTGTTATTCAAAGTAATTTAATATGCTCTATGGAAAAACTTCTGATTTATTGTAAAATTCTATCTCTAAAAATCTGAAGGAACATAGTCATTTTCACAATATAAAATGTACTATTAATCACCAAAAGCATTAAGTCAAATTGTATATACAGCACCCACGTCAATATTGTTAATTCCCGCTAACAGTATATAGTCATGGGTCTTCATGTGGAGAAGAAGTTCAAGATTTTGCTGCTGTAGATGAAATGATTCATGGGAAGAGTGTAACTAGTAGTTTCTAGGCTGCCATAAATTGAAATATCAATGTGGTAAAATCTTCACTCTTATATTGTGCTTACATACTTCCATTGGGCGCATTGGGAAGAATAAAGCTACTACAGGATTTGTTATACCAGAGTCTACTTCTTCATCCATTGATTGTCAGTCCTAGCACATTCTAAGGCTGCTATAGTAATTTCGTAACTCTATATTGTGAGTCAAATAACTCTCATTTCCAGATCTGAATATTTTAGTAAAAGATGAAGTTTTCCCAATAGTCATCTACAGCACATTTCAGATCTCAGCCATTATAAGATTTTCTCACTGCTATCACATTGTATGGCCACATTACTTGGGTATCTCAACGTTCATTTCCAGATCTGTCAACAGGATGCTACAGGCATGTAAAAAGCACCTTCTTACTATGTCTTTGGGTGTCTGTTTATTAGCCATTTAAATCATTGTTAATGTTATTTCCTTGCTATAATATATGAGCATGTTATGTGAAGAATTGCCATTAAAATCTATGTTCAAGCAGTGATACATTATTCAAACAAAAATTCAAATAAAAACAGTAGTGAGGCATTATCCGTGTTGAGTTAAAAAGCTCCTACAACCTTTCCATGTAAATCTTGGGGTTGAAAATTCCCACCAATCCTATCATAGCTCCTACATATTTGTTGAATATCACCCTCATCAAAATGCTAATAATCTTCATTAAATTAATAAATGGCTTAGAAATTGATTACCAACTTCATTCAACAATAGCCCCTCTCATTAACAATAAATAGCTTATGAATAGACTAACACTCTAAATAGCTTATGCCACCTATTCTTTATTGTAAAATTCAAGATCAATCTTTAAATTTACATGATAGATTTAGTTTATATGTCAATAGTTATACAGTTTTTAGTTCTTATATATGTCATTATATCATGTGTTTATATTTCTAATGATATTTTATTTGTATTTATGATTGTAGTGGCTACTATGGATCATAACAATGCAGAGATACTGAGGTTCATTGGCCATTTGAGAGAGATAGGTTCAGCTTGGAGGGGTGGAGATGAGCTCCACT
>LPNX010815903.1:22541-111469 GCA_001517045.1 Pseudotsuga menziesii | reverse complement strand
GAAGGTGATGATGATGACGAGGATGATGATGATGATGAAGATGAAGATGAAGATGATGAAGATGATGTTCATGGTGATGATGATGATGATGATGGTGGTGATGATGATGAGGATGATGATGAGGATGAGGATGATGATGATCTTGTTGTTGATGATGATGATGATAATGAAGATGATGATGGGAATGGTGATGATGATGATGATGACAACAATGGTGATGATGATGATGATGAAGATGATGATGATGATGATGATGGCGATGGTGTTGTTGATGATGATGATGATGATGATGATGATGAGGAAGGTGATGATGATGATGATGATGATGATGATGTTGATGATGATGATGACTATGACGATGGTGATGATGATGTTGATGATGACGGCAACGATTTTGATGATGATGTTCATGATGTTGATGGTGATGATGATGATCATGGTGATGATGATGATGAAGGTGATGATGATGACGATGGTGATGATGATGAAGATGAAGATGATGATGATGATGATGATGATGATGAACATGATGAAGATGATGATGATGAATATGGAAATGTTGATGATGATGATCGATGATCAATGATCATGGTGATGATGATGATGATGATGAAGATGATCATGATCATGATGATGACGATGACGATGGTGATGACGATGTTTATGATGTTGATGTTGAGGATGATGATGATGATGATGATGATGATGATGATGACGACGAAGAGGATGAGGATGATGAGGATGAGGATAATGTTGATGATGATGATGACGACGAAGGTGATGATGATGTTCATAATGTTGATGGTGATGATGATGATCATGTTGATGATGATGTTCATGATGTTGATGGTGATGATGATGAGGATGATGAGGATGATGAAGATGTCGATGGTGATGGTGATGATGATGATGATTATGGTGATGAGGATAATGATGATGACGATGATGATCATGATGATGAAGATCAACATGATGATCATGATGATGAAGATGAGCATTATGATGATGATGATGAACGCTATTTTTGTTTTTACAAAACGCGCACGCGATGTGTTTGTATATAACGCGCACTTGTTTTGTTTATTTACAACGTGCACGCATTTTTCTTTAACTAAATCGCACTCGCGTAGTTTTTAAATTCAAAAATTTATTCCCTCCAAAGGATAAGGCCGAGCCTCCACCCATGCTTTCATGGAATTCCTATGCCTATGTGTATGCTTTGTACTTTGCTTCGGATTCAACATTCTTGTGCCTTGGAGTATGATAAACCATGGCAAATTCAGCATTATATCGAAATTTTCAATATGCTCGTGTTTAGCGGTTCGTCTGATTATGCTACACACCTCCATTTTTTATGAGATTTTAGAAACAGATATGGTTTTTTTTTGCAGATTCTAAATATGTAAATTTTAACAAGAATACATAATTTTTTCTATTTTTTTCTTATTTATCTTATGTCATCACTCCTCAACTCAAAAAACACACCGGTAGTGTTTCGTCCATATCTCTTTCGTTTTTCAACCATTTTAAAAAAAAATTGTATGCTGCACTAAAGAACACCAACCTCTACATGCTATAAAAAACCCATTTCCAAATAATTGCATTAAGACATTCACACCCACAATTGACGTACCGTTTTCGAGGTTTGATCTCTTAGATAATTAAAAAAAATTAAAAATATTATTTTTATTATTGGAAAAATAGTCGTACACTAGTCCTATATGTTCTCTATATGTATACTGGTTTTCGTAATTTTATTCCATCATTTAGACACTCAAATGCTGCACCCACAAAAACATATACCTTATAATTTGTCTAAAAAATAAAAAGTGCCCGTTAAAATTTATCTAACTTTAGATAGTTAACAGCATTTTCAATAGAACAAATATATATATTTGGAAAGGTCGTTCAATTTCCTACATTTCTTGTTTTTTACTGATTGCAAGATTCATTGTGTAAGTGTCTCAAAATATGTGCCCAAGTTGATGGATGCCTGTTTTTTCAGTTTTGTATTGCATCTAACGCGCCAAAAGAGACCCTCAACTTCTTGCACACACCCATAGGTTAAAGGAAAATGGAATTTATTTATTTAACATCAATATGTAACACAAAGTAAAAGTCATATCTTTTTTATAAGAATAAAATAGTATATGTATAATTTTTATATAAATCAATATACTTTAAATTATAAAAATATTTAAGGTATTAAATATTAGTTAAAATGAAATGAACTATTGAATAATAAGAAATAATAGGATGTGATAAAGAGATAATCAAACTTATTTTTTAAGATGAAGTTAAATTTATTAACTTTTACATCGATGGCATATTGATAATTGCATGGACTTATGTAAATGTATTGTTACCATTTAGGGTTAAATGGCCATTATTGGTGGGCTATGATAGCTTTACTTTTTTTGAGGGAAAACTATATTTACATGGGAAGTGTAGATAACTTGGAAACGTTGGACAACGATGAGGCTAAGAGTGTGAGTTATGCACACAATTCTCATGCAAATATTTTGTCTCAATGACTAATACCCACCCATTTTATTGGCAACATATTGACTACCAAATGAACTTATATCAATATGTTATCTCCATTTAGGGTTAAAAATCCATTACATAGTGGATATGGTTAGTTTTGACTTGCTCTAGGGAAGAACTTTAATTAAATGGAAATTATAGACATCTCAAACAGGTTTGACAAAGATAGGGCTAAGAGAATGAGTCATGTACACAACTCTTATCCAGGTCCACTATCTTGGTAATTGATACCAATATAACTATTTTAACTCGCTGTCCATTAAGTGCATTTATTGACGACTATAAACACCCCACCAAATTAAAAGAAAAAGGGTTGGATCAATCAATTGAACCATCTACCAAAGGAATATTGTTTATAGGTAGGCCATAGTTCATGATACAACTTCTACTGAATCCCTTGAAGATGCTACACCCTATTGTGGTGGTTTGTTAAATAGCCCTCAATATGGATATTTTAGGGAATACAAGGGGATCCTATGAAGATTTCCTTTAAAAAGAAAGATATTGTCAAACGAATGGACCAAGTGTGATTGAAGTTCTCATTCTTGGTTGAGATAGACACATAAGTTGAGTAAGAAAGACATTGTGAAATCAGTGTACCAGTGGCAACCAAAGATCTTGTCCTTGGTCCCTTATGGTATCCTTAGACTTAGATCTGGAAACTATCTTTTGTGTTTCACTTAACAATTTCAAGAAACGACACATTCTATCGGATTCTTATTAAATAAATTGAAGATTCATGTTATGTGTTCTTGTTAATCTATCAACAATTTATAGAATCTCATATTAGGATCTACTTGTTTTGGTCATTGTAACTACCTTTGCAAGGAATATTCTATGTTAGAAATAGGATATCAAAGCAATAAAATAAAATAAATGTGAAAATAAAACACATAAAAGAACATTACAAGAGAGACACCAATATACGTGGTTCACTCAATATGGGATGGATACACTAAGAAATAGCCAGTCCTTCATTTTATTCCATCTAGCAACATGAAAAGATACAACCTGCAACATAGTTTTTGCAACCTCATCTTCAATCTCTCACAATCTCTCTCAAACTCCACCATATCCTTCATATAATTCCCTCTCTAAAAGAGGGTTACCTTCTAGGGAAAAAATACATAAACATGATCTCTACCATCAAATATGTAACCTAATGATGAACCATCAATATTGACTATGAAATTGCAAAATTTTACAAGGTTTTTTTTCATAAAATGCCTTTTAATGATGATGTTTTTTTACAAGGATATGAATTCTATATGTCTACCTTATTTATTCAAATCAAAATTGTAAATTGATTTTAGGTGCAGGTATTCAAACAATTAAAGTATTTATTATTTTATTTATTTTTAAAAAACATTGTACTTTCAAATACTAGATTGCTTGAAATCTTGGGAAATGTTGATAGACAGATTAATTATAGTTGTTAAATTGGTTAATGTAATGAATGGTAGAAGAGTGATTTGTTTCTTTAGCTATGGAAACCTAGTGAATGTTTGGGTTGGCTACAAAAATTAATGATCACTATAAAGAAATTCATTTCAAGAGTCAAAATTTTCATGGTGGATGGGTTGGTGATGAATATTTTCATGTAGCCATATGCATCGTCCATGAAAGGAAAGATTCATGATTTTGTTTTGTGGATTATTTTGTGATTATGTTTTGTGTAATATTTTTTTTCTCTATAATGTAGTTATGTAAGCGTATTTCCACCATTTAAAATTAAAATATGATTACATAGGGGCTATGTAAATTTTATCCTATTTATTGTCCATGTTGCTTGGAATTTGATAGAGAAAAGAAGATCTTAAAGGGTGACTAGAAGGTAGTGTGGGAATGATGTATATAGAATCTTTTGTCCCATTGTGAAGAGGACTTTAGAAAAAGGATATCATTTAGAGTGGGGAATTGACCTTTTCACATGAAAATGGAACCCATCCAGAAAGTTAGCTAAATAAGATGACGAGCATCAACCAAACTCTTTATTGCTATCTCCTCAACTAACACACTGTATTGTTTTTTATTTGCACTTGGGATCATTATTTCACATTTACCATATGTAAGAATAGCTTTCAATTTATATATATATGAATCTTGAGAATTGTATTTGTGCATCGTACACAAGCTCTACGACAGGTTCTCATGGTTGGTTTGGCCGACACTTGGTTATGCGCTTTGACATATCATAGCTCATAAACATAGTGTTGACTATGGTAGATTTCAATGCATGGTTGAATTTCAAGGTAATATAGACAATGGGTTCAACAAAAAGCCAATATTTTTGTAGAATATTTATAAAAGAAAACCTTCTATTCAACCTTTATGATAACTTTGGTAAACGTAGAGGTTTAGTTTGGCATAAGAGAGCATCGAGAAAATAGGTCTAAAACCCAATATAACCTTAAATTGTACAAGATTATAGGTAAAATATTTAGACTTGGGTAAATGTAGAGGTTTAGTTTGGTTTAAGAGAAATGCTATGGCAACGCCAACTATATTTAGTTCGTTGTTAACTTCATCTACATTTAATATTTGAATTCATATTTGGGATATTTGGGATTTTATAGTTCACCTTTCCTTGGCCTTCCTTGCAAATATGGTAGCTCGTTTGTGATGGTACTCATGGTACAAGGCTATTTCTACACCATGGAAAAACTTTAGTCCATGTACTTTCTTTGAGGTTTTTTCCCATAACACCAATTCGATTTAGTTTCCTTTTTTCAACTATTTCACCCTTCGACAAAAATCTATCAGTGTATTATTGCGCATTTTTGGGAAAATCGCTAGTATAAAGAACATTTAATAAACCACTTGATCCAAAAATGGGTAGGAAATTGGTTCATCCTCAAATCCATTGGACACTAAACTATTTGACGGATAACCATAATTTGCGTTAATGTTTTCTTTATCTTTACGTTATAACTGCAATCAATGGACCGCGGATTATCAATGCTACTAGAACGATGTAAACAATTAAAATCTTGGTTGACCATTGGAATAAAGTGTCATACCCTCTGAAGCAGAAAAAATGAAATATCTAAGAGAACATTAATTTGTGCAAATTGAGAGAAAGTTGCACGTACATAGATAAAATTTAATTGTGTCAAAAACAAGTCTAGCTAAATTATATAGCACTTGTATTAGTTATAAATTATTAAACACTTGTGTATATATGAGTGTATGTATGTATATATAACACTAGTATATATATAATTTAAATGCTATATTTCTTAATTAAACCAGAGAGTATTATATATTATTATATCCTCTTTTTTATTAATATTTCTTAGCAAGTGAAGGAGATGAAGCATTCATTATGTTTATCAAGTTCAGGTTATGAATCTTGTAGGAATATTAGTATAGTTTACACTTGTATTTGGTCGGCCTTTCGAAAGTGGTGTGACATAACTACTAGTGATATATTCGTTGATTGCTTCTAACTCAACATCAACAGTAGTAGTAACTAACTAATTTGAAGAGTTAGAAAGTAGGTACGAGATGAAGAAGAGATATTATAAACATGGATAGCATGATTCATAATATTAATTGTACAATATATCGGAATGGAGTAGGAATATGACATGTACAAGATTCATTTAGGCATGGTAGTCAATGAAATTGAAAGGAAAAATTTGTTTCACTCACTAAGAAATAATAAATAGAAACCCATGGAATTGCTGGCAAGTAAAATGAAATGCACATTAATTTGTCATACGAGGAAGTATGCATATGGAAGTAAAACAATAAAGGGATAGGTAGTGATCAAGTTTGATTCTAATTATATTGGTAATCAACATTGTTATTTTCATTTTGTAGGAGGAGTGTAGGGAGTGAGGGTTAAAATTTTAAGTGAGAAAGGGACAAAGAATGAAGGTGTGCCTCTTTTATTTTTTAAGTGAGACATATGAAGTGTTTTTCAACTTTGCATAGCGTTCGAAGGAGAATGATGGTGAATTCACATCCCTTCTAATATTTTAGTACATGGCGTTGCGGTGAAGGTCCATCCTTGACATTCGATGTTACCAATGTTAATGGTTGACCTTGTTAATGTCAATCCTTGGGATTTATGGATAGTCAATGTCCAAGATACCTTAAGGGGGATTTGTTATGGGTGGAATTGGTATGTGGTTTGGTTGAGAATGGTCCCATGGAGGCCCAATGTAATTATCAAATGCCATGAAAACATAGGTTGGTAACTTAGGAGTGTGAAGTCTAGGTGTGTATACAATTTGCATGACCACTTTGAGTACACCATTTACTAATCTTGATTAGACCCATAAATTGCAGGATAACTTTACTCGTGTCCCTACACATAACAAGATTTGTTTTTCTAGTTGATGGCCATCATCTTTCTATGCATCTGAACCATTGCTGAAATTTGTGATAGATAGTGTAATAGGAATAACCAATGCTTGGAGCATGTATTTGTTATGATTGTTTACAAGTTTGTTCATTGCAAAACGGATTTCAATGATTTCAAAATCAACCCAGACATACAATTTTAGTAAACAATGCATGATCAGATTCCAATGATAACAAGCAAGAAAATGTTGAGATTGTATAACGTTTTTCCTAAACTTCCTTACAAATTTCATTCAAATTATCTATTTCGTATTTTTCATGTGAGATGTATATTTGAGTATTGTTGGAAATATTCATTTAAATTATTATAGGGTTCCCCTTTAACATGTCTAACGTATACGTCTGGTAATTATTCTCCTCTTATATTGGTTGTGATCTTTACCATCTAATGGTCAATTGGCAAGGTATTTTTCCCGAGAATTAAATATGTCCATGACCTTCACAATCATTATGATTTAAGCATCCTTGTCAACAAGTAACTAAGTTCCTTGACCATATCCAAGTAGATGATTCCCTTGGCTCAAATTAGTATGGAAATTTGTCCAAATATGTAGAATCCAGAGATGGGCTATCATTGAGAGTTACTAGCAATAGATTTATATGATTATCTACTTCAATGGGACTTAACCTCAATGGGAGTCTCAGCAACCCTGTAGGTTTTCCTTTCAATAAATGTGCATTTGGTGTCAAAATGTCTAAATGTGGAAGATATTTTGGGAGAATCCCATGACATGGATTGTTAGAAAGCATTATGAGAGTATCATGCGAAATATATGTTGCTCTTCCCAAAGAAGAATATGGTGAAATCACACTTAATTGTTCAAGGTTTGCATCTCAAAAATAGCACTGCGAAGCCTCGAAGGTATCATCGAATTCACAGTCAACACCCTCTCTTGCATAATTGTAAGAACATAAACAATGTTTTTCTCATCATCTTTACTGAGACCATGTAGCACACTAGCATAAAGAGGCCAAATTTGAAGAACCCATATTAACAGACTCATAGTGCTAACTTCCAAAAATGACATTGTGAATTCGATCAAACCATTCCTACTAAAAAACATAGTCCTGTTATCCTCTGTACTACCTTTTAGCTTGCCTTTCCTATGCACCTCTTCTCCTAGATTAGGAAGAACCTGCAATGTAAAATAAAAACTCCTGACAACTACTGATGCCAATGCTTCATCTCTCCGAACGATATCATCAACAACAACATAGCATTATTTCACTTTTTGTCATGCGATATAATCTAGGAATACACATATTTCATCTTACTCCGAATAATTCTCCTTGAAAATTTATCCAATCTCAATCAATCTAGCATACATTCCAAGGTTTATCTCATCAAATTGCTTGTCATCACTCTCTCTGTGAACATGATCTACAACATCTTTTCTAGCAATGTGTATCAAAATTTCAGTAACAAGGGAAAAAATGAGCACAACTCCTGCCATCTCTATGCGTAATTTACAAGCAAGTTCTAGAATATTGATACAACTCAGAGAAATTTGTACATATTGTATAAGAACTTCCTCTCTAGGTTCCTCTTTCAACATATGTGTTTTAAGCCCCTCTAACCTGTAATCGAACTGTGAGTTCCTTAGAAGTCAAACCCGCTAGATTTTCCCTCTGTTTTTCATCAATCTACCTCATTTCCAACAACTGAGTAGTTTTGTTGGAGGCTTCGAGTTCTTCTACATATTTTTCAATGTCTAACTATAAATCCTCTCTCCATTCCCCATTTTGGTCTTGTTCTCCATCATCATCTCCACTGGTATTATTATCTTCATGAAATTCCATATCATCGTTTGTGTTCAGCAAATCCTTGTCATTTGTAGCCATAGTTGAAATATTATAGAGCTAAAAACTTGGATAAACCCCAATTCAAGTGGTGGAAGATACGACTTATATGGTGTCAGTGGTAAATAACCTAAAAATAGGCTTATAGGGAGCAACTCCTCATAAGCCATCGACAAACGAAGAAGTGACCAATGGAACCAACCCCTTAAATAATGTCTTCAGTGAAATTAGAATAGCTAGTACTAATAGCTACATTAAAAATGATTCATCCATCAAGGGTGCTAAATATCGTTGGTAGTGCACATAGGTTCCAATCCTGAATTTTCAATTCACGTGAAAGAAACAACAACTGTTGAAAAGATCAAATTAATGGTGGCATTCATTTTGTATTGAATAGGATGCACAAATGACTTTGTGTATAATTTTATTTTTCAATTATTTTTCATTTTAAAACTAATTTTTAATGTGACAAAGTATCTTTCTTGGATTAATGTATATATTACCTACAATCATAAGATATTTTTGGAATTTTTTACTTTTAATTAATTTTAATTTCTGTAAGATCAATTCAAAGATTTGAACCAATAGAAAAATAAAAATATTAAATTTTTTTGTTGAAAATTATTATTTTTTTTTTTAATTGTTTAATATAGGACTAGTCTATTTGCTCTACCTTTTTGACTTTACAGTGGGTTTTGGTTGGAATCCAGTAAAAAAAATTGGTAAAATCTAAATTTAGAAGTATTTAAATTGTATTTTTGAATATGTAAATAGGTTTAGCACCCTCGACTACCCCCACTATAATAGCCTTGGTCCAAGTGCACTTAGATGCATCACCTTCATGCCCACGGGAGCCTAGCGCTCCTGCCCAAGATGGTTGGCTTGAGATCCTATCAAGGAAAGACTCTTCAATTGGTGGACATAGTGGCTTGGCAAAGGGGACACCTTGCCAAATGACTAGAACATCAAAACAGAACATGTAAGGCATGTGTACCGTACATGGGAATGCACCCACACTCAATCCCACACTCAATAACACACTTAGAAAAATTCGAGGCATGGCAATCCAAGTGAAATGGGAAGTGTGACACATCGACAAGTGGCGTGGGATAGGGATATGGGATCTCCACATGCCCAAGTGGACAACAGGGTGCGCTAAATGTTGGGGGTTGGGGCGTGCTTGGACCAAGAGCCCATGAGATCCATGGAAGACACACCTAATACCCATGTGAATGGTTTGATGATGAGGCAAGCAGACGAGATAGACCATTCCATAGGATCTTAGGCACGATGAGCACACTTGTGGGGCGTTGGCTTGGTACAACACTTGGTTAGAAACTTAACACATAAGCGAATGGGGATCTTTGGAATGTGATATAAGAAAGGGAGTGACCATTATTGGTTCATGCCTGCTCACACGATGGCTATATAAGAATGAAGGAAAAACAAAGACAACTATAAAAGTCCTATGAAAGTCTTAGCTCACTAACAATCTTTGGAGGGGCATTTGAGATTCGACTAAGTCACAAACACAAAGTTCAATCAAGGAAGTTCGCTAAGACAAAAATGAGTCTATGTGAGGTGATGGCTTGGAAATCATGCATTCCGTGGCTTGAGGGACATTTTGACAATAGGTAGAACGAGGGTTTCCGTAGAAGTCGACAACAAGGTTCGACAAAGTTGGTTGGTTGGCTACGATAGTTTAAGAGAGATTGCAAGGAGATTTTCTAAGTCTTGTAACTCCTCGGTTGGTGCAGTATTTACATGTTGAATGGGAATATTCCTACAGGCACTCCCTTCTTTATATCTACTGTAACTCATATTTATGCTACCTTATATAATATAAAAAAAAATGCAGCAAGCTTGGTTGGGGATGTCTCCCACTTAAATGATGGTGTCTCTTGTTTGTTTAAGGTGTTTTTACTGTTTATAAGAATGCTAAGACACTTGTAAAATTAACTAAGCATAAATAGTATAAGTGAATAATTTAAACATTGTTTCTGCTTGTTAAGGCGTATTTTTCCAGGCTAGTAGCCAAGTTGTCCTTTCCCTTGGAAAAACCCTAAAGTACCATCGCAGGCTCTTAACCAACCTCAGGTGAAAACAAGGTGTTGGGCTAAGTGGTCATGACAGATGGTATCAGAGAGACTCTTGGGCAAGGTTTTTATCAGTTGAGGACGTTATTCGATTGGATGCTAATACTCGTGGGTTTGTGAAAGAATAGATGTACCGCATATTCGTCGAGCAACTAGAGCACAATTCACTAAGGGTTTTCCTAGTTTTGTGGAAGAGTTGCACCAAAGCTCAGGCGACTTGGATTCTTGGTCACTGAAGACAAGGCAGGACACTTGGAAGCCCACATGTGGTGCTGGTTGGGCATAACCTAGAAAAATTTAAGAGATGGCGTAACCTTAGCGCAAGCATAGGTGAAAAATTAAATTACCCGGTAGGTCACTACTTCATTGATGACCAGTATGAGAAACGTTTGGCTCTACAGTATTGTTTCCTTAGTTAATGGAATCACATTGTAGCTAAGTACACCAGACGGAGTTGATGCTTAGCTGAGGAGACATCACAGGTAGACTTGCAAACTACCTAGCAGGGAGTCATAAGTACGAGAATCGATAAAAGGAAACATAAAGTGTATCAAGGACACTCCTTGGGAGACGAGAGAGATTAAATAGCTCAAGAGCATGACCAAGAAGAGTGTTATTCAATGAACCAATACTTGGAAGAATTGAAGGGTGAGATGGGAAAGTGAGCCACAAAGCCACAAAACCAGTTTATGAGTTAGAGGTAGAATTAGAGATGCCTTTATATGGTGAGGATTCTATTTAGTAGGAATTGTAGTCTGCCAAGGTTAAATGTCGAATCATTGCACTTGAGAAAAATTTGGAGAATTTCTGTGGAGCGCTCTACACTCATGGTTAGAAGGAAGCTACCTTGGGAAGTGATATGGAAAGAATGTTGAAGGCTTTCAGTGAAGCTATGGAAGAATTTTGTGACACAATGAACGTGTTGTATACAACAGTTCAAAAAGACACAGAGTGTCAGGTTCAGAATCTTGAAGGAATTGCGGAGTAAATTCAACTTTGCATAAAGGACCAAGATGACACAATATCTTTTTTGAATCATGCATTGGCTAATGGGCCTGGCCGTAGGAGTGACAATGAATATTTGGTTGAAGGAACGAAATCCATTTGATGGGACAAGAGATTTAAGTTGCTTGCAAAATTCCATTGGGACGTCGAAGAATGCCTAGAGTATGTGAACAACAGTTTTGACGAGTCTAAGGTAAATGCAAGCGCTATGTTCCTCACTGGCATGACGAAGCTATGGTGGAGGAACTAGGTAGAAGAAGATGTGGCTATAGGAAAGGTGGCAAAATGAATCAAAAAATGGGAGCAAATGAAGGAATCTTTGAAGGAACAGTTTGTTCTAGGAAACCAAGGATGGGTTTCTCGCAATGAGATTATGAGGCTTAAGCACACAGGACAAATTTAAGCTTACATCAAATCCTACACTAACTTGATGCTAGATATAAAAGACATGAGCGATGAGGATTGCTTGTACCATTTTATGAAGGGTCTTCAAAATTGGGTGCAAGCATACTTGCATCGTCAAGGGGTGAAGACCCTTGTCGAATTTATTGCAGCCATAGATAAGTTGTTAGACTTCCAAGTTGATGGGAAGGAAAAGGATAAAGGCAACGAAGACGACAACGAGAAGGGACAAGAAAAGTTCAAGAAGAAATTGAAGAATAATCCTAAGAATGGGGGAAATCATGAGGAAGAGACCACCAAGAGAACATACACACCCAAATACAAGGCTTGGATGATTTCATGTTACATTTGCACAAAGGACCACTATGCCAAAAATTGTCCCTTACGTTCATAGAAGATAGATATGGTGGAACAAGAGCAGCCTTCAGTTGGAGTATTATAGGGGTTGAATGCAGTTCTAGAAGAACCAACAGTTACGAAAGAAACTGACTTCATCAATCTTAGCTATGCTATGACAAAACAAAATGGGAAACAAGTGTTGGCATTGGTAGATAGTGGCGAAACTCACAATTTTGTCAAAGAGGACATGGAGAATTGGCGAAGTGGTGAAGCATCTCAAGTTGCAGATTGATTTGGGGATGAATTCATTCAAGGTTGTTAATTCAAAGGTGGAAAAGGTGGTAGGTTTGGATCACAAAGTTCCTTTGAAGATAGGTGATTGGACAGGCATTGTAGACTTCACGTTCGTTCCCCTAGATGACTTTGACGTAGTGTTTGAATAGGAATTCATGAAAAAGGAGAAGGAATATCCTATGCCCCTTCTAGATTGCTTAGCGTTGCTTGCATGGAAGGATCCCATATGCATGAAAATCATGAGGAAGTCACCAAGAGAAGGAAAGGTTACTCAGATGGTAGCCTCTCCTTCCACAATTGCGATAGACGCCCATAGGATGGCTGATGTGTAGAAAGGAAAGGAGGATTTGTTCAACAAAGAAGTGTTATTTTTGCTTAGATATTTTTAGCTTAGTTAGGATCTGTATCTGAAATAATAACAAGTACAACAATATGCAGAAGATAGAACATATACACAAGACACAAATATTTTCACCGGGGAAACCATAAAGGAGAAAACCCCGTGAAATTCCTTAGAATAGTACAGTCACAAAGACTATTTCATAAGATGGTCAATCCCAGTAATAAGAAGTCTTCAAAAACTATCTACCTCTCCTCCTTGACTTTCTCTCTCTCATGCGAACTTGAGTGAGTGTAAGATTTGTATAAATGAGCGAGAGTGCCTCCCTTTTTATATTAATCAAGTTTCTGACCTATTACAAGACTAAATCCAACCTCTTACCCTAGCAGGGATGAATTTTCCTAGAGAGACTCCAAAAATACATTACACGATGTTTCACTAGGGAATATTGCCCCGACTTACAATAGAGGTTATACCTCAAGGTATACACACAATAATGACATCCTGAAAGGAGTTAAACATATCTCTGATTGGGTTACAATAACATACAACGATAATAAACATCAAAATATCTTCTGAAGTTACAAGTACATCAACACTCCCTCTTAACTAGGAAGGTATTTTCACTCTTCCATAGTCATCAACACATCTGGTCAAGTTTTCATCACGGATTCATCATTACAGAGTCATGGAGTCATCATAATCTTCTTATCGGTCGTCAAAAGGTGCTATATGTCATTGGAAGTTTCTACATAGCCAACCCTTTTTCATGCTGGGTGTAGGCCTAGTCCTCATCCAGGTCTTCATCACATCTACAAGGAATCCATCACATACGAATAGTATAGGAATTTCTTTACATTGACACATCAATAACCTACATATCCTACCTTTTTCTTGTCATATCCATATCATCTCTTTTGTCCTGCAAAAAACAAAAATAAACACACAGAGCACATCACAGATGCGGACCACCTACGTTCTATCACCACAGTAGTATGTCGAGATATTTCACATCATCAAGACAACCTGTAACATACACTATGTGAGAATCACCTAGGAGCACACTCAATGCATTACATCTTTCCATGGTCAACCTGCATTCTACTAGTAAAGGATAACCGCCTAGGTGCACCTCAAGTGCTTCGCGGCCTTATTATCTCAAACATGGGAACACACACATATAGAGATATGTGTAAGGAATGATTATGACCAAACAACCTGCTACACCAGGGATTGTATGTTCCATGTCAACATCAAGGACTTATTACATCTAAACAACCTGTATCCAGGATATTTTGTTGAGACAACCTTCAGGGCGCATTACATCCGAGTAACCTTCATACCACACTAGGGCTCCTTTTTACACTCAAAACACCCACATTACTAATTACTTCTTAATAACATGTGTACCACACCATGGCTCATTTTTACATTTGGATAACCTATCTCGGGATTGATTACATCTGAATAACCTGCATATCATGTCGGGACTTGTATTTACACCCAGACAACCTAAATGACTGATTGCGTTCGAGAAACCTGCTAAACTAGGGTCTTTCCACTTGGACAACCTATCTCATTTACCATGTGAGATATCATGCATCTGTGTCTTCTGGTCTCTCACCATTTCTAGCATAGAAACATATCAATACTGATTACATCCAAGCATAACATGGGATATTTTCCATGACCTATTACATCCAAGGACAATGTATAGCACTGATTACATCTGATCAACCTATGATTTTCGCCAAGATTTAATGCTTAGACAACTTCTCTCCAACTATGCTAGAATTCATCACTCCCTCTTTCAAGGGGTCTCATTCTGGATCAAACCAATTCTTTCTCCCAAGTAGTCAAACTTCTCTCTAGTAAGAGGATTGGTGAACACATCGACTATATCCTCACACATTGCCATGTACTGGTGCTTCACTACTCCTCTATGCACCATATCCTTGATATAATGGAACTTGATCTCTATGTTCTTCGCCTTGTCATGGAACATAGGGTTCTATGATAGATTCATGCAACTCTGATTGTTACAGAAGATATTGTTGTTGTAATTGTAACTTTACAAGATATTCTGATGTATATTACCATTGTATATTATTGTACCCCCATCAGGGATGTGTGTTCCTCCTTTGGGGATCTCATCATTGTGTATGGTCACTGAGGTAAACCCTCAATTATAAGTCAAGGAAATAATCCCTAGGTTAAAAAAATTAAAATGTATTTATGAGTATTCTTAGGTAGGTTGGACCCAAAGGTAACCTGGTCCACCTAGTGATTGAGTTAACAACTCAACGGAAGAATATAAATAGGGACGCACCCTCCTAATTTGACACACACTTCACTTGATCTCTCATGTGCACCTTAGGAGAGAGGGGAAGAGTAGGGACAGAGAGCTGCTACAGACATATTGTTCTTGGGTTATTTTGTCTTGTCATCTTATCTTTGTGAAGGAACTATTAAGAGGAAGTTTGTGGGGTTTTCTCCTTTATGGTCTCCCCGATGAAACTCTCTTTGTCTTATGTATCTTGTGTATTTTTTATGTATTGAAGTGCTTGTTATTTTTTCAAATAAATATCCTAAGTAAAATAACTTAGAAAACTAGCATGTTATGAGATCCACTCTGAAAGAAGGCACTGTGCATCTGAAATACAACTACAATAGTAGCTACTAGAAATCAGGTTTTCATGCTTGAAAAACCATATAAGACTAAATATATTCATCTTATCACTTTCACTATATATCGATATTGGATATGTCTCAGGAACCTAAAATTTTACTGGATGAAGATGAAATATTTCTCTACCTTGTGTGAAATTTTCAGCCTCAGATTCATTATACTTCAGGAGATATGATTCCTCCAAATCAAGGTTCTAGCCTCCTCCAGAATATAGTCATAAACAGGTGACCTAGGCATAATTTCTATGTAACGGGATAGAAAGGTCCAAATTAAATATTTAAATATCTTTTAGGTAGGGAACGAACTGTACTTTCTTTGGTATATTTTTTAGACCATGAATCTGAGACAGTGACACATGGCAGTCTATACAAATTTTCTATGTTAAACAGTCCTCAAAATAGTCACCTTGGGAAACTCAGCATAAGTATCACTTGGAGAATCCAATTTTTTTCTAACCTATCGGGTTGGAAAGATAACTGATCAGGATACCACACTACAAAGTTTCAGACTGTGAGGAGAATAAATTTTAGATATACAATAGAATCAATATCAGACATTTCTATAGAAGAAAGTGAATAAATTAGGGCTTCCTGTTCTGGGAGCTTCCCACCAGTATTTTCAGAATAAGAACACATTGGACAACTCTCCTTGAATAGTCACATCCTTTTGTCCAATCAGATGTTTGAGATTCCAAGTTTGTAATATTATGGTTTCTCTAACAAAGCCTAGATCAGCCAACTATGGAACCATTTGAGGTTCTCATTTCAAAATAACTCATCGCAACTAGCTTGATGATAAGATTGGTGAAGCTAACTACTTCTGAGCATGGAAGTATAGGATCTCCCTGATCCTGGTAGAAAATTACTTGGCTCAGTATATCAGTAAGTAAGTTCTAAGAGCCTGAGGGCAATGAGGCTAAGGCTAGATCTAAGAGAATCATTGCAGATTCTATTAAGGATCATCTCATCCCTCACATGTCATCCTTGAAGACACCAAAGGAGGTGTTCGATGTTGTGACGAAGCAGTCCAAGAAGAAGAAGATATTTTTATAACGACCTTGAATGGCCTCCTAATATCATGGGATTCATTCATTTAATGAATGTGTGCCTAAATAAATTGATTACCTTTAGCAGACTCTTGGAAGATTACACATAAGAAGAAGCTCGACTCATAACAAGATAAGAGAAGATGGAAGCAATTGAAGATCAATATCTTACAATTCAAAGAAGAAAGAGAAGATTCCTCAAGTGATGAGGAATATGTACTTCAATCCGGAACGATTCAAATCATGAAGAACCCATTATCCATCTCAGCATTTGGATTAGAAATGATGCAGTTGTGAATGAAGAAGATGATGAATCAGAAGACTTCATCTATTCTTGCATAAGGATCAAGAAGGAGTCTACCCACCAAACAAACAAAGATAAGTGTTCAATTTGCATTTCATGATATTTTTTGTTTGTGCACTTGTTTATATTCAGTTGATGTGTTATTCATGTTTAAATGTTTTCATTTATACTACTGAATTGCACATGATGAGTAAGAAGTCAATGATGTTGTACAACATTCCATTTCTACATATCTATATTGAAACCTCTTTCCTGACATATTAGGAGTAGTACACACTCTTAATAACATTGAGTTAGAAGTTACTGTATGTGCACATGATACGGATGAATGTTGTAGCATTGGATAAGATAGTTGCATGACTATATGACATATACTTTTCACTATTAATATGATTTGGAAATTGAGATGTTTCTAATCATGCAACTGAACTTGACTAGCATATCCTTCCGAAAAACAAGTGATGATAGTTCAGAAGAGGAACCTGAAGCTCCATGGGTCAGAGACACCGTAGCAGAAGAAAGAGCTTCAGAAGAATATAAAGAGAAAAGTAGATCCACCTAAAGAAATGAATACCACCTTAGGCATGATAAATCATCCAAGATGAAGAAGAGTATGATGACACTTTCGAACAAATCAAGAGGCCTTGGACACACTCCATTTATGTGACATAGTTGATTGACATCATTGATGCATACCCTTATAGCTATGAAGAAGTAGCCAAGAAGAAAGGGAAGGAGACTATGATCAAAGAGTACTATTTTATCAAGAGGAATGATGTATAGGATGCGGTTCTAAGACCTGAAGAGAAGTTCATAGTGTCTTCCATATGGATATTCAAGATCTAGGATGCAATATATGGAAGCATTGAGGGATACAAGGAGAGATTTGTAGCACAAGGATTCTCATAGAAAGAAGGCATATACTACGAGGCTACATTTGCACCAGTTGCAAGGTACAATTCCATTAGATCCATACATGTAGGTATGAGGTGGGAGATACAACAGATGGATATCAAGGCAACATTCTTGAATGGTGTAGTTGAGTAGGAAGTGTACATAGAACAACTAATGGGGGTTGAGACACATGACAGGAATACTCATGTGTGAAAATTAAATAAGGCCTTGTACAAGCTCAGAAGGAAACCATGGGATAGAACATATTGTTACATGAGGAGATTTAAGATCACCTAGAGTGATGCAGATCTTAACCTTTGCTACAAGGTTGAAGATGAAATCCTATAGAGGACGACAAACTCATAAATGGGTGCAAGAGGAAAATTTCAACAAAGTTCAAGATAGAGGATCTTGGTATCCAGTGACCTTAGATGGATACATAGAAGATCAGCTGCAGAGGAAGCTACTTGTCACTCCAATACAAAATGTTTCAATACATAGAGTACGAAAAGAAGAGAGATAATGATGCTCCGCTTCAAAGGGAGTGACTGCAAAAGATGATCAAGATCGACATGGTACATCAGTATGGAAAACTTCTTTATGGGCCTAAGATTTACTCAGATTACAGTGGATTCCAGCCTTTACTTCAAGGTTGAAGGTGGAATACTAGTGATGATCCTACTATATGTCGATGTCTTGTTTCTAACATGAGAGGATAAACTAATTGAAGAAGCAAGGAGGAGACTTGCAACCGAGTTCAAAATGAAATACCTAGGGATGATGCACTACTTATTAGGCATAAAGGTGTGGAATAATGCAGATGGGATTTTCCTTGATCAAGGAAAGTATGCAGTGGAGATTCTGAAGAAATTTGAAATACTAGACTACAAGGCAATAACCATAACTATGGCATCAAACTTGAAGCTTATGTGTGATGCTTCGTCAAAGTCGATTAATGCCATGATGTATCGCCAGATGTTTCGCTCATTGGTGTTCTTGATGAACATGAGACCAGACATATGCTTGTTGTGAACAGCATGGGCTAGTTCCTAACAAATCTTAGACATGTTCACCTAGTTGCAAAGCATGTAGTGAGGTACCTAAAGGGTATAATTGAGTATGGGATGAAGTATGATATGAATCAAAAGAATAACATGCACGATTATGTTGATTCATATTGGGCAGGAAACACCAATGAGAGGAAGAGAACCTTGGGTTGCTTCTTTAGTCTAAGAACCAGTATGATCAACTGGTTTGGTAGGATGAAGTCCTGCATGGTGCTAAGTACATCTGAGGCAGAATATGTTGTCACTTGCTCAGCTAGTTGTGATGTAGTATGTTTTTTTGAAAGGTTATTTAGATGTAATAAGTCAAGTGGGTTGTTTGAGTGTAAAAGGATCCCTGGCATGGTACACAGGCTACTTAAATGTAATACACCCTAAAGGTTGTCAAAACAAAAAAAGACCCTAGAGGCAGGTTGTTCATATGTAGTAAGTCCTTGAGGTTGACCTGGAACATAAAATCCCTAGTGTAGCAGGTTGTTCAGTCGTAATAAGTCCTTACATATATATCTATATATGTATGTGTGTTCCCATATTGAGATGATAATGTCATGAAGCACGAGAGGTGCACTTAGGTGGTTCTCCTTTACTAGTAGAACACAGGTTGACCATGTAGAGACGTAATGCACTGAATGTGCTCCTATGTGATTATCACATAGTAGAAATTGAAGGTTGTATTAATGAAACGAAAATATCCTAGCTTACTCCTATGGTGATAGAACGCAGGTGGTCTACATCTCATATGTTCTCTCTATGCTCAATGTGTTTACTTTTTTTTGTGCAAGACAAAATAGATGATCTGGATATGAAAAGATAAAGGTAGGAAACATAGGTTATTTCTGTGGAAATGTAAAGAAGGTCATGGACTGTACCTATGTGATGATGACGAGATGATGGTAGGAAACATAGGTTATTGTAGTGGAAATGTAAATAAGGTCTTGCATTATACCTACATGATGATCTGATACGACGAGAAGACAATAGGAGACACAACTTATTACAGTGGAAATGTAAATAATGGTCATGGTATATACCTACGTGATGGATTTCTCATGGATATGATGAAGACTTGGATGAGATCTAGGCCTACACCCAGCATGAAAAAAAAGGGTTGGCTTTGTAGAAACTTCCAATGACAAATAGATGTGATAGATTAGAAAATATGAGGACAATGGAAGCAACGATGATGATGACTCAGTGACGATGACCAGAAGTGTTGATGACTGTGGTGAGAGAATGCCTTCCTAGTGAAGAGGGAGTGTTGTTGTAATTTTAACTTTGAAATATATTTTGACGTATGTAACTACTTTATATTGTTCTACCCCCATTGGGGATGTGTGTTCCTCCTTTGGGGATGTCATCATTATGTATGGTCACTGAGGTAAACCCTCTGTTGCAAGTTGGGGCAATAGTCCCCAGGTTAAATAAAGTAAAATTTATTTATGAATATTCTTAGGTAGGTCGGCCCCAAAGGTAACTTGGCTGACCTAGTGATTGAGTTAACAACTCAATGAAAGGATTTAAATAAGGAGGCTCCTTCCTCATTTGACATGCACTTCACTTGATCTCTGATGTGTGCCTTAGGAGAGAGAGGAAGAGGATGGATAAAGGGTTTTTGCAGACATATTGTTCTTGGGTTATTCTATCTTATCATCTTATCTTTGTGATAGAAATATTCTGAGGAAGTTTGTGGGGTTTTCTCCTTTATGGTTTCCTGATGAAAATATTTGTGTCTTATGTATCTTGTGTATCTTTGATGTATTATTGTGCTTGTTATTATTTCATATAAATATCCTAAGTAAAATAACTTAGAAAAAATAACAGATACAAGTCACATCTTATTGGATATCAAACAAGTCAGAAAATAGATTACACAACCATACTGCCTCGCAACTATCCGAGCAAGAAACAACATACTCTACCTCGGTTTTAGTCAACACCATGAATGACTTATTTCTTCTAAACTAGGAGATCATGCCAGATCCCAAACAGAAGTAGCAACCCAAAGTGCTCTTCCTATCCGTAAAAATACCTTCCCAATCCGAATCAACATAACCGTGTAGGTTATTATTCTGATTCGTGTCATACTTGAGCCCATAATCCACTGTACCTTTTAGGTACCTCAATACATGCTTTGCAACTATCAGGTTAACATGTCTCAAATCCATTAATTAGGAACTGGATCAAGGTGTTCATAACAAAGCATATGTCGATTCATGTATTCATCAGATACATCAATGAGCAAATCAACTAACCATACATTGTAGCATCAACTGACCTAGATGAAGCATCACACAGAATACTCAAGTTTTATGACCTAGGTGTGGCTATCATCTTGTAATCCATATTTCTAAATCTCTTCAAAATATCTACTGTATACTTTCCTTAACCAAGGAAAATCCCATATGAACTCTTCCAAACCCCCATGCCTAACAAGTAGCGCATCATCGCTAGGTCTTTCATCTTGAACTTTGTAGCAAGTCTCCTCCTTGCATCTTTAATGAGTTCATCCTCTCCCATCATAAACAAGTCATCGACATATAGCAGGAGCATCTGGTTTTTTTCCCTCAACCTTGAAGTAAAGGTTGGAATCCTCTTTACTCTTGGTAAATCCTTGGATCATTAGGAAGCTATCCATCATGTCGTGCCATGTCCTGGGTTCTTGTTTCAATCCATACAAGGCCTTCTTCAATTTACACACATGAGTCTACCTATCATGTTCCTCATATCCCATTGGTTTTTCCATGCACACTTCCTACACCATTCAAGAATGTTGTCTTGACATTCATCTGGTGTATCTTCCATTTCATAACTACAGCTAATTCAAGTATGGTCATAATGGAATCATACCTCGCCATAGGTGCAAATATCTCTTCGTAGTCTATGCCTTTTTTCTGTGAGAAGCCTCGTGCTATGAATCTTTCCTTGTATTTCTCGATGCTGCCATATGCAGTATGCTTGATCTTATACATCCATTTTGAAGTCATGAAACACTTCTTCTATGTTCTCAAAACTATCTCCCAGACATCATTCTTCATTATCGAATGATAATCCTCGATCATGGCATCCTTCCATTATTTCTTTTCTACAGCCTCTTTATAGGTGGAAGGTTTGTTATCAATGATGTCACACGGTAAGGCCACATAGTTGTTGTAAGGATTTGGCCTTTTCCTTTCTCTATGCATTCCTTCTGGAGAGACATACCTTTATGCTTCTTGTATGAGCTCTCATTTCCATGTTGGTTTCCTCTTATGGGAGTCCTTCTCAAGAAGTTTCTCTACCGACTCTTGTGGCTCTGCCATGTCATGATCTTCATGGTATTCTAGAATTGATTCTCCAATTTCCATGTCTTAGAATCTCGTTTCTTCAGGCTCCTCGACCTCTTGAATAGGTAGCCTCCTGGATCTCAAGTATTCCTAGTCTTCATCAAAGGTTGCATCTCTATTGATTTCGATCTTCTTAAATCCTGGGAATTATATTTGACAGGCCTTTGATGTATCACTGTATCCTACGAGTATACCCTTCCTCCCAGAAGGATTGAGCTTGGTCCTCTTCTCCTTTGGGATATGTATGTGGGAAACCAAATATTCTAAGATGGTTGACTTCTTGTTTCTCTCTTGAGAAATCCTCTTCCGGAGTTTTGTTGTCAAGTATTCGATGAGGAGTACAGGTTTTGTCATACAAATTTGTCCTTGTTGCTTTCACCCAAAGGTGCATAGGAAGATCCTAGTCATGTAGAATTTCTTTCATTGCTTCCATTATCATTTGGTTCTTTCGTTCTACAACCCCATTATGTTGAGGATTATATGGAGTGCTAAACTCCCTCTTAATCCCAGACTCTCTGTAGAGTTTCTTGAATTTTTCTGAGATTAATTCTCCGCCAGTATCTGACAGTAGAGTGTTGATATTCCTTTCGTTTTGGTTCTCGACCAAGGATTTGTATTTCTTGAACATACTGAATACTTCATTTTTCCCTTTCAATAAATATATCCAAGTCTTATGTGAGAAATAATATATAAAGGAAACATAGTATACATACCCACTTAATGAGTTTAAATACATGGGTCCTCATACATCCAAGTGTACTATCTCTAGTATTCCTTTAGACTTGCTTTCATAGCTAGGAAATGTCTTCTTCGCATTATTTCCTTGTGCACTTTCTTTGCAAATTCCTTCATGCTTTTCCTAGATGTTTGGAAGTCTAGAAACTTATTTGCTTGCCATTAATAGTTCTTTGTAGTGCACATGTGCAATCCTTCGAGGCCATAGTTCACTTGGTTCTATTGACTCATGAACCAATGCTTGTTTAGGATGTCCATTCAGTGTGTACACGCCACTATTTTCTTCTCCAATCACAGTTGCCTCATCTATTGTATTTCCTTTAGGCCACAATAACACTTAGCCATCTACAAATGCAACTTTCATTCCCTTTTCATCTAGTACATAGATGGAAGGAAGATTCTTATTCAATATTGGAACATATAGCATATCCTTCATCTTTAAAGATTTCCTAGAGTCTAGCTTGTATGAAGCTACTCCACTCCATTTTACTCCACTCCATTTTATGGGGTATTGATAATCATCCCCAAGTTTCACCTTGTGAGGTGACTCATGTTCCAACATATTAATGAATGATTCTTTGTATCCTTTCATGTGCTTAGATTCCCCACTATCCACAAGAAAATCATTGCTTCCTTGTGAGATAGTTCTAGTAAGTGTTGATATTAGCACATAATGTTCATCTAAATCATCCTTCTCTCTTCTGAATCTTTTGTTTCTTGGTTCAATGTCTTCAATAATATGAGCATGGTGTCTCTTTTTTCTTACGAGACAGTCTCTTGCAAAGTGTCTCTTTTTTCTGACGAGACAGTCTCTTGCAAAGTGTCTCTTTTTTCTGACGGGACAATCTCTTGCAAAGTGTCCCTTTTCATCGCAAGTATAACACCATACATTGGAAGGATATCCCTTGATATTCTTTTGTTTCTTTTCCTTCTTCTTGTAGTTCTTCCTGGTGTGAACTGTGAGAGCTTGACCTTCAGTTACTCCCATATTCTCTTCTCTTGTTATGAGTTGAGCTTCTTCTTTTATGCATTCTTCTCGGAGTCGATGAAAGATATTGGCTTCCTTCTTGCATAGATTCCTTGAATGAATGAGTCCCATGATCTAGGGAGACCATTCAAGGTAGTCATCACAATTTATCCTTCCTCGACATTATCTTCAACTGCTTCAAGTTGTTCTTAGATTTGAGCAACTCTTCTGAAGTAAGACAGTATAGTTTATGAGTTATGTATCCTCACATTATTCAATTGGTTCCTCAAAGTCATCTTCTGGTTGATGTTCTTTCCCTTAAACATATTTCTCAAAGAGTCATATACTTCCTTCAGTGTCTTGAAGGAAGACACATGGTGGATGAGGTGATCCTTAATAGTATCTGCAATTATTCTCTTGGACTTAGCTAAGTTCTTCTTATGATTAGCCTTAGCCTCATCTCCCTCTCGTTCTAGAACTTCTCTAGTGATGTACTAATCCAAATCATTCTCTTCAATGATTAGGGAGATTCTGTACATCCATGCTCGAAAGTTATTAGCCCCTCCAAGCTTGTCCTCAATATTAGTATGGTGAGTCATCTTTTCAAATGAGAACATTAAATGGAAATAACAAAGATTTAGATCTTACCAATTTGAGGTGTCTGACTTGGTTGTGGAGCTGGCTAACCTAGGGTTTGTTAGAGAAACCCTAATTTTCCAGAATTGGAGTTTGGGAATTTTGTTTGGACAGAAATATGTGCCTCCTTGAGGTGTGTTTCTCATCATGGTATTTCCCTAAAGAATGAGGTGGGAATCCTCTGAAACTTGATGCCCTATTTTCTCCCGTCACTAGTGATAAGGTCAAAATTGAAACTTCTTCAAATTTGAGATTGCTTCCACCAAAGGATGCACCTTACTAAGGTGAGTTATCCTATCCTTATTTTATTGATGATCTGTGGATAAAATACCTTGAACTAGGAATTGTTTCCACCTTTCACACACCTGGGGGGAACGTGGCAGAAATCTTCAAGTCACTCGGTGTGTCCTTGGGGGTAAGTATCGAGTCAAGGCTATCACCTTGTTCTTGACTCCTCCATTTAGGAAAACTCCTAACAAAGCCAAGGGGATAGACCCTACGAGTTACTAAGGATGGTTACTTAGATGATGGTGGCATTAAATGAGTAAGTTTTTAGGATTTTTGACAAATGAATTCGACACAAGATATTTGCAAGATTTCTTATACCACAACAGCATAGAAATCAAAACTTGATAAGAAGTAATGCATAAACATATGATAATATCAAATAGTCCAGTGCCAATAATGAAGTCCACAAATGAGATTGATGTTGAAATACAAATGGGTGTTGCAAGTTCTCTTGGTCAAATTTTAAGTTAATGTATGATCAGTAATTACGTAGGCAGACTCCAAATATACCCAAGGGTTACTTAGAGTATCTCCAAAAGTGACAAGCACTATGGCTACCAACAAGGAATGTGTGGGCTGAATGGAGACTCTAAGACTGTATTTATAATACACCCACTAGGATGTAACAGAGATCGGTGCCTTGAGGTCATTGTCCAGTAGTTCCCACTTCCTTTGGGTATTTTTCCACCGTTTACGGTTCAATCGAGGCGTTCGATTTTCACCTAAGGTGGTTAAATGCGAAAGTGAATCCTAATTATTCTAGTCACTCACGTTGCTTTTGATGCAGCTTGACTGATCGGACAAACTGCAACCAGTGCAGAGCATACACAATGGAGCCTTGATAAAAAATTTAAGGATTTTAAGTTGTGTTCTTTGTTAAAAAGGGAGAACCTCCAAGAATCTCTTTTGGTCCAAGTGGACCTCAATCGGGAAAGTGAGGAGGGGTGAATTTTAGATAATAAAAAATAAAAATAAAAATAAAACAAACATCAAAACACAACTCACAAGTTATCTAATTACTCCTACCACGCATCTCTTTCCCCTTTCGGGTCAATCGAGAAGTCGTGGGGTAAGTAGTATGATTACTTTGAATTTTTAAAATATATTGAAATCCTTATGAATCAAAGTATACAATGCTACTAAGAACAACTAAACTAAAAAAGAAAACTGAAAAAAATCACAAAATCACAAAAAACGCAGAATCCCCGCTAGGGGGATGGGGAGTTGGCTTGAAAGATCCTACTCAAACTTGTTTTTTATTACTCGGTTACAAAAATTAATTGAAAAAATCCACTTGGTTCTTATACCAAACAAACCCAAGGGCTTACGAATTACAACAATAATGACTACGGAAGATGGGGAGACCCCTGGGGCATTTTGAATGGCCCAAAAATTACTTTTCGGACAGAACCTCCTCCTCTTCTCGGACAGACCTGCTAAAAACCAGAAAGATTTAATTAGTGTAAAGTGCCCAAAAACACTTTAAAAGTGTCTTTGGACAACCCCCAAAAAACTACTGAAAATACTAAGTTAAAGTACTTTTAAGAAAAGACAAAAATAACTCAAGAGGACAAGTCCTCTTTTGGATCTTGGCTAGCTTTGGGGAAGCCAATGCAATGTGCACTTTAAATGTTGGATTTGAATTTTAATAAAGAAAGACTATTCACTTTAAACAAGCTTTTGATTTGGCTTAAAACTACTTAAAAAAAATGAAAGACTTTTACTGCTAGATCTAGTTTTTAAAGAGAAAGGACTTGAATTTTTTCTTAAATGAAACTAAATCTATGCATGTAACTCCTATATGTTCAGATCTAGAAATATATCAGCTTTGAAATAGTAGATCTAAAATATAAAATCCAAGTAACCAAGAAGATTTAATTTTTTAAAAGGAGAGTAAGAGGAGAGAAGGTTGGTTCGTTGCTTGAATGAAACTAACTCAAAGGTGGCCCTTTTGTGGAGTGATGAGGGACACAGTCTTGAGATTATTGGATAAGGAATGGCATCAATATTGATCCACACCTCATCTGATAGGGAACCTGCAACTAGATCACACAAGCCTGCACAACACCTCGTGAGATCTGGATATATATGTATGAAACAAAAAAATGAAAGATCGTGAAAAAATAATCTTATTTAAGCATATAACTTAGATTCTTGAGCATACATAATATGAATAAACAAGAGAAAGTAATATAACTTGCCTAGTTTACACCCTTACTTGATTCAACTGAATACTTGAAGCCAAAATACAAAGCAACACAAAAATTGGAAAAAATTTGCAGTTACCACATTAGTAGCATGACGATGGGAATCCACACAAACACATGCAATAAACGGTACTATAGCCTCCAAAGATTCTTTTTTCACAACGAAAATATAGTAGTATTACAATGGAAACAACTCTTCGTCCAACTCTAACTAGCTTGGAAGAGGAAAAAGATTCTTTATTTATAGCCAGACTGGCCAAGAGGGGCACATGCCTAACTGAAAGAGAGACTGAAGCTGACAGAGAGTTAAGCCAAGATTGATATGATGATGAACTGAGTCTAACTGGACTGGAACTGAAAATTGGAGTGACACCTCACTCAATCCATCAAACAACTGCCAGATTGATCCACATGGGTGGAGGAGAGAGAAAGGAGGGCACAACCCCCAGATCTACATGAGCCTGTTAAGCTCATCTTCGGCCTTGATCCATGCCTTCAGTCAAGGAATGACAACTCCCATTCAATCTGAAGCCGATGAGACTGATTTCAATTAAATCAGAGCAAAATCCATTGATTTAGGAATTTGGATTTGCCCCATTATTTAATTAATTTTTAATTAATATTTTTTTTTTTGGATTTTATTACCTGAGTGATGGAAAAAACACTCAAAACTTACGAAAAGTGGGTTTATGGGTTTACCGGGTGATCCGAGTTAGAAAATGAGCACCCCCATGACTGAATATGACTTTTAACCCCACTTTTATTACAAGACCAATTTTTTCAATTAGACTATTAAAAAATAGCCTATGTTTTGTGGAAAAATTAAAATTAAAAATTAAAAAAAACAAAACCTAGGGGGGCTTAGCACATGTTCATATGACTCAACCATAATGCCTAGCATGTTTATACATTGACACACAGACTCTAATAACCTCAATAGGCCCAAATTTCAAGTCGACCACCCCAACTTTGGAGGTATTGAGTGAAAAACTCAGAAATGATCAGTCGTTTATTCAACAACCAATAATAACCACGGGAAAAAACACTCCGGGCTGATCGGATTGGCAAATATAGTCCAAGAGACCAAGTCTTTTACAGACACTACCATGCTAGAACATTTTATTACAACTCCCCCAAGGGGATATGAACATGTGGTAGATAAAAAAAACACTTCCCAGAAGCAAGCCTGAAGGTCTTCTAAAGTCTGAACAAATCATCTTTGTCTGGTTCACCAGGCTCACTTGATAACATCGACTAAGTACAAATTAGGTGGTAACATCTGGCTCCAAATGTGGGACGTGTGCTTGATATGGTATTAAGGCAAGGAGAGGATACGAGAACACCAAAATCTCTGGCTTATATACCCTGTAAAAACATCTCAAATTGACAAGAAAACCTCGGTAGCACAAGCTTTATATAAAATCCAAATGAACCACTAAGCTGATTTATTTAAACAAAATAAGTGTAGCTAATTAATGAAATAAAAGCTTTATTATAGCTAAGTACAAAACATAAATGCAGAAAGTAAATGCTCTCTTTTAAGGAGCTTATTTTCCTCCTCTAAGCATGATATAAAAAGGGTTAAGTGTAATAAAAAATCCAATGTAACCACCTAAGCATTTTATTAACATAATTTTTTTTGCATTGTCTTTGGTTACCAACCAAAGTAAGGATACTTTATTCAGAAAATGAAAACCTGCGTCATGATCCGGAATGGGTGGGCTGGATGGGAGATCATCATAATATAATACTTTATCAAATTGTTTCCCAAACTGTCATAAGTTTTTGCATGCTTCTTCTATCCAAGCTTGGATAGGGCTAATGTACACATCTACACGATGAAGCAGGTCAACAACTCCATCACATATATCAAAAGGGCTTGTCAAATGGTAACTCTCCATGTAAGCCCTAGGATGCACCAAATCATAAGGAACCTCTGAACCAGAAAATGCAGGCTCAGGCTAAACCTCCATCGGCTATATCAAATTTGACTCTTCAATGCATTGCCTCTCAAAGTATTCATTGCTAATACTTATGTGTGTTTCTGTATGATATGGCTCTGAATGATTATATGAAAACTTTGCATACTCCTCTTCCATACCGAGACCTCCCCAAGTTCCTAAGTGAACACTCCCTTCTCTGGACATATTGTAGATGGGTTTTTCCATAAATTTCCAATAGTCATCATCCTTATTCATGTCATATGTGGGGGACTCTTCATCCATGGAATCATGCTCCTGCCTATCGATGTCTTCCTTTTATTCATAACAATATTCTTTAGAAGATTTGGTTTCAAAAATGTTACAAGGCAATAAATTTTCCAAACCTTCATCAACATGTGGAGAACAAGGTCTAGTGTCATCACACACCATACTGATCTTATCATAAGTTTCTTTATAGGCTTCTATAATGGTTTCTTCTTGAGGTAAATCTGGAAAAAAATTGTGACCATTATCAATAAAATAATCATGAGAACACTCCAAATTTTCAGTAGTTTCTATTATGATATCATGAAGAGGATCTTGAATATTATCTTCAATCAAGGAAACTTTATGGACATATTCAATGGGATCACTTGGGATGTGTTGCTCAATGGGTTCCTTTAGCTTTGTCGAATCTTTATTATTTTCTGTTAAAGTGATATGAGAATGGTTTTCAACAATGTCTCCAAATAAGGGTTCTTCAAGAAACTCTTCAATGTGATTGTTATGGATGTTCCTATCTTCAAAATCTTTCCGAGTATTGAGAGATACCTCATATTCTTTAATAAGCTGCTTAATTTCTTCCTTTTCTTAAATAACTTAGAGGGACTTCCACACATTCGACATTGTTTATGAAAACACGAGGAAGTTCTTCGATGGGAGTATCATGGATCTCCTCTTCACTTAAATGTTCAAGAAGTGATTCCAAGTATTCAATACTTTGTATCATGGAAAAAGGTCCATCATATGTTTCCATGTGATACTCTATCCCATATAGGTAGAAGGTAAAGATCTTTCAAGGAAATTTTTCAAACCATTCATACTACCCCTACCATCATGCCACTGCTCTAAAAACATCCAAAGGAAGCTTGGAAATGAGGTTATACATTTATTAGGAAGGCCCTGATAGAACCAACAAAAGGCCTCACGCTGAAAAGTACTAGCAAACATTTCCATCATATTGTCTTCATAAAGCACATTAGAGTCAACCATCAATTGAAGGAAATATTTGACATGCCAGATGGCCGAATCACCATAATTTCCATGAAAGGATGGAAGCCATTTATATACATCCCCCACACCATGACCAAAGTTAGGAAAACCCGGGATGTTTGAGAAATTGATAGGCTGAAAAAGTCTAGCTATCTAGGCACCACACTGCTCCCTTAATTCATCCATATCAAAAATTAATAGTATGCATTTGATATAACCATTAAACCTTGTACTAAATAGGTGGAGTTGTCAAGTGATGAGCCTTAAAGGTTTTAATATGTCACATGGGCTCATCTACACACAACAAAACTTTACAAGTTTATGAGATAACAAGGTTTTATCCCTTCAATGGAATTGCCATGTGAAAAAGAAAAATAAGCATTTATAAATCTTTCACAAAAATTAATTTTTGCTTTTCTTTGTAAAAATAAAAACTAAAAAAAAAGTTAGTGGAGTCGCCAGATGAAAATTAAAGATCTACTCTAAGCATTCATTAAACAAAGAAAAAACAAAAAGGAAGAAAACAAAAGTCGTACTTAGGGAATAAAAACATCTATCCTCGGCAACGACGCCAAAAGATGTTGCCGCCTTTCACACACCTAGGGGGGAATGTGGCAAAAATCTTCAAGCCACTCGGTGTGTCCTTAGGGGAAAGTCTCGAGTCAAGGTTGTCACCTTGTTCTTGACTCCTTTGTTTAGGCAAACTCCTAATGAAGCCAAGGGGGGTAGACCCTGCGAGTTACTAAGGTTGGTTACTTAGATGATGATGGTATTAAATGTGTAATTTTTTAGGATTTTTGACAAATGAATTCGACACAATATATTTGCAAGATTCGTTATACCACAATAGCATAGAAATCAAAACTTGATAAGAACTAATGCGGAAACATATGATAATATCAAATAGATCAATGCCAATAATGGAGTCCACAAATGAGATTGTTGTTGAAATACAAATGCGTGTTGCAAGTGGTCTTGGTCAAATTTTAAGTTAATGTATGATGAGTTAATTAAATTAGGCGGGGGGACTCTAGATATACCCAGGGGGTACTTGGAGTATGTCCAAAAGTGACAACCGCTACAGCTACCCACAAGGAATGTGTGGGATGAATGGAGTCTCTGAGACTATGTTCATAATACACCCGCTAGGATGTAACAGAAATTGGTGCCTCAAGGTCACTGTCCAGTAGTTCCCACTTCCTTTGGGTATTTTTCCACCGTTTACGATTCAATCGAGGCATTGGATTTTAGCCTGAGGTGGTTAATTGGGAAAGTAAATCTTAATTATTCTAGTCACTCGCGTTGCTTTTGATGCATCGTGACTGATCAGATGAACCGAAGCCAGTGTAGAGAATACATGAAAGAGCATGGATAAGTTTTTTAATGATTTTAAGCTGTGTTTTTTGTTAAAAAAGGAGAACTTCCAAGAATCTCTTTCGGTCCAAATGGACCTCAATCGGGAAAGTAGGGAGGGGTTAATTTTAGATGATAAAAAATAAAAATAAAAAAACAAACATCAAAACAAAACTCACAGGTTATCTAATTAGTCCTACCACGCATCTCTTTACCCTTTTAGGTCAATCGGGTAGTTGTGGGGTAAGTAGTATGATTACTTTGAATTTGTAAAATATATTGAAATGCTTATGAATCAAAGTATACAATGCTACGAAAAACAACTAAACTAAAAAATAAAACTGAAAAAATCACAAAATCACAAAAAACGCGGAATCCCCGCTGGGGGGATGGGGAGTTGGCTCAAAAGAGCCTACTCAAAATTTCTTTTTTATTACTCGGTTACAAAACTTAATTGAAAAATGCCGCTTGGTTCTTATATCGAACAAACCCAAGGGCTTACAAAGTACAACAATAATGACTACGAAAGATGGGGAGACCCCTGGGGGGTTTCGAATGGCCCAAAAATCGCTTTTTGGACAACACCTCCTCCTCTTTTCGGATGGAAGTGCTAAAATTTTTCGGACAGCACCTCCTCCTCTTTTTGGATGGAACTGCTAAAAACCAGCAAGCTTTAATTAGTGTAAAGTGCCCAAAAACACTTTAAAAGTGTCTTTGGACAACCCCCAAAAAACTGCCGAAAAATACTAAGTTAAAGTACTTTTAAGAAAAGACAAAAATAACTCAAGAGGACAAGTCCTATTGAGGATATTGGCTAGCTTTGGGGCATCCAATGCAATGTGCACTTTAGATGCTGGATTTAACTTTTAATAAAGAAAGACTATTCACTTTAAACAAGCTTTTGATTTGGCTTAAAACTGCTTATAAAAAATGAAAGACTTTTACTACTAGATCTAGTTTTTAAAGAGAATGGACTTGAATATTTTTCTTAAATGAAACTAAATCTATGCATGCAACTCCTATATGTTCATATCTAGAAATATATCAGCTTTGAAATAGTAGATCTAAAATATAAAATCCAAGTAACCAAGAATATTTAATTTTTTAAAAGGAGAGTAAGAGGAGAGAAGGTTGGCTCGTTGCTTGAATGAAAGAAGCTGAAAGGAGGCCCTTTTGTGGAGCATCGAGGGACAGAGTCTTGAGATTATTGGATAAGGAATGGCATCAATCTTGATCCACACCTCATCCAATCGTGAACCTGCAACTAGATCACACAAGCCTGGACAACACCTCGTGAGATCTAGATATATATGTATGAAACAAAAAAATGAAAGATCATGCAAAAATAATCTTATTTAAGCATATAACTTAGATTCTTGAGCATACATAGTATGAATAAACAAGAGTAAGTAATATTACTTGCCTAGTTTACACCCCTACTTGATTCAAACGAATCCTTGAAGCCAGAATACAAAGCAGCACAAAAATTGGAAAAAAAATTGCAGTTACCACATTAGCAGCATGACGTTGGGAATCCACACAAACACATGCACTACACGGTATAGCCTCCAAAGCTTCTTTATTCACTATATGAAAAATCAGCAGTATTACAATGGAAACAACTCTTCATCCAACTCTAAATAGCTTGGAAAAGGAAAAAGTTGCTTTATTTATAGCTATACTGGCCAAGAGGGACACATGCCTGACTAAAAGAGAGACTGAAGCTGATAGAGAGTTAAGCCGAACCTTATTTGATGATGAACTGAGTCTAACTAGAATGGAACTGCAAATAGGAGTGACACCTCACTCGATGAACTAACCCATCCATCAAACAACTGCTAGATTGATCCGCACATGTGGAGGAGAGAGAAAGGAGGGCACAATCCCCAAATCTGCATGAGCCTGTTAAGCTCCTCTTCAGCCTTGATCGATGCCTTCAATCAAGGAATGTCAACTCTCAGTCAATATGAAGCTGATGAGACTGATTTCAATCAAACCGGAGAAAAATCCACTGATTTAGGAATTTGGATTTGCTCCATTATTTAATTAATTTTTAATTAAATTAATTAATATTTGATTTTTTTGGATTTTCTTACCTGAGTGATGGGAAAATCAGTCAAAACTTAGGAAAAGTGGGTTTATGGGTTTACCGGGTGCTCCGAGTTAGAAAATAAGCACCCCCATGACTGAATCTAACTTTTAACCCCACTTTTATTACAAGACCAATTTTTCCATTTAGACTAATTACAAATAGCCTAAGTTTTGTGGAAAAATTAAAATTAAAATTTAAAAAAAAAAACTAGGGGGACTTAGCACATGTTCATATGACTCGACCGTAATGCCTAGCATGTTTATACATTGACACACATACTCTAATAACTTCAATAGGCCCAAATGCCAAGTTGACCACCCCAACTTTGGAGGTATTGAGTGAAAAACTCAGAAATTATCAGTCGCTTATTCAACAACCAATAATAACCAAGGGAAAAAACACTATGGGCTGATCGGATTGACAAATACAGTCCAAGAGACCGAGTCTTTTACAGACACTACCATGCTAGAGCATTTTATTACAACTCCCCCAAGGGGCTATGAACATGTCGTAGATTAGAAAAACACTTCCCAGAAGCAAGTTTGAAGGTCTTCTGAAGTCCGAACAAATCGTCTTTGTTCGGTTTAGTAGGCTCACTTGATAACATCGACTAAGTAGAACTTAGGTGGTAATAGGAATCCACAGTTTTCGTTGTTGCATAGTGCCTTCTTTCATAGAGGCTATAATACCATGTTAGCTTTCTTAGATCTTGTTATCTTAGTTAGGATCTTTATCTAAAAGAATAACAAGTAAAAAATATGCATAAGACAGAACAAATACACAATACACACAGATTTCACCAGGGAAACCATAAAGGAGAAAACCCCGCAAACTTCCTCAAAATAGTATAGTCACAAAGATTGTGTCATAAGATGATCACTCTCGAACAATAAGAAGTCTTCAGTAGCTATCTATCTCTCCTCCTTGACTCTCTCTCTCTCTCATGCAAACTTGAGTGAGTGTAAGGTTTGTATAAATGAGGGAGAGTGGCTTCCTATTCATACTAATAAGGTGACTAAACTATTACATTATTGGGGCCGACATCTTACCCTAAGGGGGATGACTTCTCCTAGAGAGACTCCAAAAATACATTACATGATGTTTCACTGGGGACTATTGTCCTGACTTACAATGGAAGTTGTACCTTAAGATCTGTACACTATAATGGCATCCCGAAAGAAGGTAAACCGTATCTCCGATAGGGTACAACAACATACAATGATAATACACATTAGAATATCTTCCAAAGTTACAAATACATCAACAAGAAGCAATCGCTCAGTTGGAAGAGCGCTCGACCTCCAAAGAGTCGGGAAGACTGTTGGAAGCACTATTGGAGACCATGGAAAAGTTCGTGGAGACGACCATAATGAGATTAGAAAGTATCACCAATTTTTGTACGACTATGGAAGAAAAACAATGTGACAGGACGGTCGAGCTAGCTGCTACGATAGCATATGAAGGAGGAAATTCAGTTGCATAAGGTGTTTGGGTAGAGGAACCGAAAATGCATAGGCTGTTTGATGAAGGAAACGACATGATGAGGAGAAATGTGTCACTCCTTCTATACTTAAGTAAAAAAGCAGAGAAAGAACGAAAAGAAGGTAGGAGTTTGAGCGATGGTATGGAGCACCATATCCCATCCTCTTCTAGTTAGACACTCTTCTGGAATAGCCCCTACCTTTGGCACAACTAGAAGGGTCATGCGTGCTTTAAGGAGAGGCATGCCAAAACGAAGCCAACATGGAGTGAAGCATGCTAGCTTCATCCAACTAGAGCAAGACGCCACCGAGAGTAGTACTCATGCAGAGAGGGAAAAGGGAACGAAAGACTGACCAACCTTAGTGGACAAACTGATCACCCAAACAGTGTAGGAAACAAAGGGAATCTGGGACTGGTGGACTAGCTTAGTGAAGCACACGAAAGGGGACTTAGTAGCGAATTTTGGTGCAAGACAACAACAACATCTTTCAGAAATAAGGATCTTTTAGATGCTTTTTCAAGGACGGAAAACACTTTGGGTGGGGGAGGGTGTATCAACCTTGGGCCAAGCACAGTTAGATGCATCACCTTCACGCCCACAGGAGCCTAGTGCTCCTGCCCAAGATGGCTAGCTTGGGCACCTAATAGGGAAAGACTCTTATGTTGGTGGACATAGTGGCTTGGCGAAGGGAACACCTTTCCAAATGACTAGAACATGAAAATGAAACATGTGGGGCATGCAGACCATGCATGAGTGTGCACCCATAGTCAAGCCCACACTTAGACAAATTCAGGGCATGGCAAGCCAAGCGAAGTGGGAAGTGTGAAACATTGGCAGGAAATGTGGGTCAAGGCTTCGAGAGCTTCACAGGCCCAAGCAGACAAGAAGGTGTGCTAAACATTGGGAGTTGGGGCGTGCTTGGACCAAGCGTCCACAAGCAAGTCCACGGAAGATGCACCCAAGACCCATAATGGACACTCGGACAACAAGGAAAGCGAACACGACAGATCATTCGATGGGACCCTTAGCACAATGAGCGCACTTATGGGGCATCGACTTTGTACAACACTTGGTTTGCAGCTTAACACATCGGTGAAGGGGCTCTTTCATGTGGGCGCTAAGGAAGGGAGTGACCATTCTTGGGTATTGCTCACACACACATCAGCTATATAAGCACGATGGAAAAACGAAGACAAGTATGGAAATGTTATGAAAGTCTTATCTCACTAGCAATCTATGGAGGGGCATCCGAGATTCGACTAAGTTACAGAGACATAGTTCTCTCAGGGAAGTTCACTAGCACAACAAGGAATCTTTGTGAGGCGTTGGATTAGAAAGCCTGCATTCTTGAAGAACTTGGCTTGAGAAACGTTTTGGCAGCAGATAAAATGAGGGTTTCTGCAGCAGTGGGCAACAAGGTTCGACATAGTTGGTTGGGTGGCTAAGGCATTTTAAGAGATCTTGTAAGGATATTTTCTAAGTCTTGTAACTCCTCGATTGGTGCGGTTTGTGCATGTCAACTGGGAAGACACCTGCAGGCACTCCCTTCTCTATATTCGTTGCAACCATATTTCTACTACCTTAGCCTAGTTGGGGTTGTTGCCCACTTAAATCATGATGTCTCTTGTTTGTTAAAGGTGCTTTACTGTTTATGTGAATTCTAAGACACTTGTAAAATTGACCAAGGGTAAATAGTAGAAGTGAATAAGTTAAAGATGGTCTCTATTGGTTAAGGCGTAGTCTGCCAAGCTAGTAGCCAAGTTGGCCTTGCCCTTGACAAAACCTTGCCGTGGTGCTACAGAGTCTTAGCCATCCTTGGGTGAAAAGAGAACGCTAGGCTAAATGACTATGACACCCACTACAATCAAATTATGCAACATTTATATCTAATATGTGATTATAAAAATTTGAATTTGACTCCAAACAAAATAAGACAAAAAAACATGAAAAAAAATACCTTTAGTATATTATATTATTAAAAACAATAAAAAACACTATAATAACAAACACACAAGTTACAACTAATTTAAAGCCATACTTATTTTAATAAAAACTGCTTACAACCAGTATAATAAAAAACATTGATTACAACAACAGGTATAATAAAAAACACTTATAATTTAAGAATGAAAATGAAAAAAAAAATTATCTTAAAATAAAAGCACATACTCTTTATATATAATTATTTTCTCATATCATATAATTATAACGTATTTACCAAAATAATGCGATATTATTTTACTCCGTACTTGAAATATCATAAGTTAAAATCAATCCCTTCATATTATACTTTTCATTTTAACTGGTAGGAAAAGAAAAATGACTAAACTAAAACGTAACAACACACCTCAACATTCAACATACTAAAAAAAACCATTCACAGGTTAACATTGAAGAAGTTTAAAAACTTGAATAAAACGTGAGTAACCGCCTTAACATTGAAGAAGTTAAAAAACTTCAATAAAACGAGAGTACACACCTTTTGGGATAAGAAATAGTGGGATAAATCTTTTTTTTCATCATCCTTTTTTGCTATTTTAGAAGAAGCCCTCTCATTCGTTTTTTTTAACAGAAAGAAAAAAGCTTGTTCTTGTTATTCATAGAATCAAAAGGCATCTTACATAGCAAGCTCAGAGAATAGGCAACAATAAAAAAAGGACACAATACAAGATGTAATGTCGTACCATCCTAAAGATACACAACTCAGTGAGTGCTGAGGGGAAGAGTCTAATGCCAACTATGAAGTAAAAAATACACCCATTAGTAATAACTGTCATGTCCATCCATATCTACCGTGTACATAAAAGATATAAAAGGTATGTGAGCAACAAACTAAAGAAACCCACTCACTACAAGAGAATAATAAGATGCATAAAAGAAAAGGCACACAGTCCCGCACGGGTCTTCTTATAGCACCGGTCATTCTTATAGCATGGGTGGGCCAATGCAACGGTTCAAGAATAGAGCAATTAATGCAATATTGAGAAAGCTTTCGACAGATTTTTATCATCACGCCCTACCGTCGATTACTACCGACCGATGTTGAATCGAGCCATCCGCTTGACTGGCTTCCTCTTACTACCGATGTTGAATCAAACCATCCGCTTGACCGGCTTCCGCTCGGAATTTCCTGTAGAAGCCTGTCCTTCGAATTAGCGGTAGTCGCACATTCAATATCCCCTTCTCTACACAGGCCGAAACTATTCACGTTAATTGAAGCCGTCTGGACGTCAGGGAGCGGAGCTTCACCATCCAGTATTTGACACACTTGCCGTATTCCCGGCCTCTTCTCCGCCTCGGCATGGGAGCAAAACAACCCCATAATCAGCACCTTCTCCATCTCTCCAGTGTCGTATTCATTTCCCAGTTTCGGATCTGCTGCATCGAGCAGCCTCCCTTGTGCGCACAGATCCGACACCCATTCCACCAAAAGCACTCGTTTCTCGTCCATGGTTAGGTCCACGGGTTTCCTCCCGCACGCCACTTCCAAGAGCAGAACCCCGAAGCTGAACACATCCGAGCTGAGCGTGGCCTTCCCCGTCTGCGTGATCTCCGGCGGCATGTACCCCAGCGTTCCCATAACTCGAGTCGTCTCTGGATTCTTGCTATGATCATACACCCGGGCGAGGCCAAAGTCTCCCAGCCGCCCATTGAATTCAGAATCTAGCAGCACGTTGCTCGACTTGATGTCTCTGTGAATGACCCTCTTCTCCCACTCCTCGTGCAGATACAGGAGCCCCGCGGCTACGCCCTTCAAGATCGCGTATCGCCGGGGCCACGCCAGTACCGTCGTGGGGTTTCCAAATATGAGTTTATCCAGGCTGCGGTTGGGCATGTAGTCGTAAACGATGAATAGCTGCTTCTGCCTCCTGCACCAACCCCGGAGCTGTACCAAATTTCGGTGCTGCATGCGCCCCATGGTTGAGATCTCTGCCACGAATCCCTTCATTCCCTCCGTGAAATCCTCCGTTAAGCTTTTCACTGCGACTTCCTGGCCGCTGCCCTGTAGAACGCCCCTGTAAACCTTGCCAAAACCCCCACGGCCCAAAACATTTTCTTCCCGAAACCCTCTCGTGGCGATGCTGAGATCCTTGTAAGTGAATCTATGGGGCCAGAACTCCTGTTCCCATTCTTCGATCTTTTCTCTGCGTTTCGCTCTTATGAAAAACACGGCTGCAACCGCCAGCGAGAGGAGAACCAAAGCGCCCACTGCAACGCCGGCTATGAGTCCAATTCCCGGACGCTTGGAATTCGCGTTAACAAACGAAGGGAGATGCAAAATATCGAGGGGGGGCGCCTTTCCTTCGGTTGTGAAGCTCCACGCCAGAATGTAATGGTCTTCCACGACACTCCCCGTAGCCGCCGAAAAACCAACGAACATATTCTCTTGCAGAACGTTCTGTAGATCGATTTTCTGAGATATGAGCGGCTTCTGCGGTCTTGGCATGCCGGCCAACGTTAGAGTAACGTTGAGCTGGTTTTGAGTATGGTCATAGTCGATCCAGGCCTGTATGTTGTGCCCGCCTTTGAGAGTGAACTCCTCGAATTTGTCTCCATTCCAATACCCGACAGGCTCTCGATACCTCGATATGAGGCTGTTGATGTCCACACCCACGTGGTTGTTGTTGATATCATCGAAATCCACGGTCTCGATCGTATCGAACTCCACTGCGAACAAGTGATTGTCTGGCTGCCCATTACTGGTGGTGTTAAGCAAGCCCAAATACTCGGCCGGCTTAGCGCCCTTGGGAGATGTGTCAGGCGTGACGATGAAGGCTATTCCGTGTCCGCCTTCGGAAGTGGAGGGACGCACCATGCAGAAAACAAAGGTAGTGCTGAAGGATGAAAGCGTCCCTTTGCTTTTCATCTGCACGGGAATCCAATACAGAGCCCGGCCGATCCTAAAAGACGTTTGATTTGTGAGGACGAGGACGGATTGGGAGCGGATGACTGAAGCATCTTCCTCCAAGGTCAGGTTGGTTCCATTGAATCCGTCGAAGACAAAAGTGACGGGAAAAACTGGTATGACAAGGGAGAAAAAGGCCACAAGTGCGAGGCTGCCAACACAGGGTCTCAGGAATCCAGTAGAGACACAATTTCTTCTCCATGAATCCATCTATTTTTTTTCTATGTTTATTTCCGTATTACTATTTGAATGAACCAGTGTTGGATATATATTATGAGCACGGTCAAGTCATGGATTTTAGATTTTGACCGTGTCATTTCTAATTTGAACCTCCAACTTCACTAAAGGAAGTTGTTTAGATTCATTTAATAAATTAATAATAATGCAAAGATGAAAAGCTTGTTAAATTTAGATTAGTCAAAAATTAATAATTTCATGATAGTTTTTTTATTTTTACAAATGGCTGAAAAAGTATGTTAAATTTAGAAGCAATAAAAAATTAATAATTTTATTACAGTTTTTGTATTTATCATATCTTATAGTAATCCAAATATATTTTGTTTTTTTATTTTTATAAATGAATCAAACATAAATTTGCTGAGTATATTCCATAGTAAAAAAAAACACATCTCAACAAAATACCCATATTAAAGTTATATCACATCAATAAATTAATAATTTGACAAAAAAAAACACATAATAAAATTAGATTCACTTAATAAATTAATAATTTCATGATAATCTTTTATTTATTGTATCCCCATAGCTATCAAAGTACATTCCATAGCTATCAAAGTACATTCCAAAGTTATAAAAGTCCATCACAAGGATGGTGAAATTTATAGGAATTAAATAGTTATGAAAATTTAGCAAAAAGCCTAAAGTCTAAGGTGTAACATACTAATGTCTATGTAAAGGTGTTCAAACTACCTGCCCGGTATTCAACTATAACCCATAGTAACTAACTACCCCGTCCTGCACCATCACTTCCACCATAGGGATGCCCAAAAGCGTGAACCGCTACAAGACTGGAATGAGAATACGCTCATTCACGTAATGACTAACTTTTTGATTCTTCCAGCTTTCTTTGTCGTAGTAAGCAAGGCGACAAAAACACCTGATCCCATCCTGACCTCGACCTGTTCAATTGTATTGTGCCATATGTACTGAGCTGAGGTAGCTCAGGAGACGTGGTAAAAGCCCTTCGGATACTTTACTAAAGGCTAGTGACAACCCTACTTTTGTGGTGTATATTTACATTTCATACTTCTTTTTAACTAATTTGAAAAAAACACATTCACACTCTCACAACAAATTAATAATTTCATAAAACTATTTTTTACATTAAATTTCTATTCATATTATATAATCTAAATTTTAGTTTTAAAATTATTATTTTCAAAAACTTTTGGATATCATAAAGACATTGTCATATTTGTATGTTGACTTGAAGTAATAATAATACGCTTCTAAAATAAAAGAGATATATATTTATATATAAACAATTATATATATATATATATAGATAAGAACGATTTTGGGAAAAAATCTTTAGAAATAAGGAATTGAAAGTTTATCCATTTATGATGGTAAGAGATATGAAATGTACTTTGAAAAGAATCGAAGTTGGGGGATGAAGGTTAAGGAATATCAACTAAAAGAGTATCGCCTAAATAAGATTTATTGATGTGGAACTTTTAGAATGTAAATTTATTTAGTTTAATGGAAGGCCACAGAGGAAGCTATAGTAAAAAAGATAGATAAGTATATGATGTTTAGAGGTCTTTTGAGAAAAATGGATAGATGCATATTTTGGAGAATTACTGGTGGTGGATCGGATCATTTTTCTATATCAATTCAAATGGAAAAAGGAGAGAGTGAGCCAACTTCTCCTTTTAAGTTCAAACACTGTTTGATGGAGCATCTTGATTTTCTTAAATCGATAAAAGAAAACTAGAAGAATTATGATAGCACAGATGATCTTTCCTGTAGTAGGGACCAAAGGTTAAGAGATGTGGAACTAAGTATTGAGGAATTTTATGTCGAGACGAGAAAGAATCAACATAATTTGCATCGGTTGTACTCAACACCACGCATGACGGCTTCCTGTTAAACTAGGAGGCCATGCAAGATCCCAAACTGAAGCAGCAACCCGAAGTGCTCTTCTTATCAGTGGCTCTACCTGCCCAATACAAATCAACATAACCGTGTAGGTTAATCTTGTGATTTGCATCATACTTGAGCCCATAATCCACTGTAACTTTTTGGTACCTCAATACATGGTATGCAACTATCAAGTGAACATGTCTCATATATGTTAGGATCTGGCTCAAGGTGTTCATAGCAAGGCATATCTTGGGTCTCATATTCGCAAGATACCTCAATGAGGTAATCATTTGACGATACATCATGGAATCAACCGACTCAAATGAAGTATCACACAAAAGCTTCAAGTTTGATGCCATAGGTGGGGCTATTGTCTTGCAGTCTAGCATTCTGAATCTCTTCAGAATATCTACTGTATACTTTCCTTGACCAAAGAAAATCCCATCTGCAATATGCCACACCTCCATGCTTAAGAAGTAGTGCATCATCCCTAGTTATTTCATCTCAAGCTCTGTAGAAAGTCTGGACCTCCTTGCATCTTTAATGAGTTCATCCTCTCCCGTCAGAAACAAGTCATCGACATATAGTAGGAGCATCACTGGTCTTCCGCCTTCAACCTTGAAGAAAAGGTTGGAATCCTCTTTACTCTTGGTAAATCCTTGGCTCATCGGGAAGCTATACATCCTGTTGTACCATGTCCTTGGTACCTGTTTCAATCCATACAAGGCCTACTTCAATTTGCACACATGAGTCTACTTGTCATGTGTCTCGAATCCCAATGGTTGTTCCACATACACTTCCTACACCATTCATGAATAATGTCTTAACATCCATCTAGTGTATCTTCCATTTCATAACTGCAGTTAATGCAAATATGGTCTTAATTGAAATGTACCTCGCCACGAGTGCAAATGTATCTTCATAGTCTATGCCTTCTTTCTATGAGAAGCCTTATGCTACGAATATTGCCTTGTATTTCTTGATGCTGCCATCTGCAATATGCTTGATCTTATAGATCCACTTTGAAGTCACAACAGACTTCTTTTCCGGTCTTGGAACTATCTCCCAAGCATCATTCTTCATGATCGATTGATACTCCTCGGTCATGGCATCCTTTCGTTGTTTATTTTTTGTAGCCTCTTCATAGGTGTAAGGTTCCTTATCAATGATGTCACACGGTAGGGCCACATAGTTGTTGTAAGGATTTGGCCTTTTCCTTTCTCTATGCATTCCTTCTGGAGCGCCATACCTTTCTACTTATTTATGAGCTCCCGTGCCCATGTTGGTTTTCTCTTGTGGGATTTCTTCTCAAGAAGTTTCTCTACTGGCTCTTGTGGTTCTACCATGTCATGATCTTCATTGTCTTTTGGAATTGCTTCTCCAATTTCCATATCTCAGACTCTCGTTTCTTCGGGTTCCTCGACCTCTTGAATAGGCAGCCTCCTGGATATGAAGTATGTTGAGTCTTCATCAAAGTTTACATCTCTGTTGATTTTGATCTTCTTAAATGCTAAAAAGTATATTCGGTAGGCCTTTGATGTATCAGTGTATCCTATGAATATACCCTTCCTCCTAGAAGGATCGAGCTTGGTCCTCTTCTCCTTTGGGATATATTATGTACACTGGGCAGCCAAATATTCTAAGGTGGCTGACTTCTGGTTTCTCTCTTGAGAAATCCTCTTCCATAGTTTTGTTATCAAGTACTCGATGAGGAGTACGGTTCTTTACATACAAAACTGTCATTGTTGCTTCCACCCAAAGGTGCTTAGGAAGATCCTAGTAATGTAGCATTTCATTATTTTCTTCCATTATGGTTCGTTTCTTTCATTTTGCAACCCCATTTTGTTGAGGATTATATGGAGTTCTCAAATCCCTCTTAATCCCATACTCTCTGCAGAGTTCCTTGAATTCTCTCGAGGTGAACTCTCCTCCATTTTTTAACCGTAGAGTCTTGATCTTCCTTTTGGTTTGGTTCTTGACCAAGGCTTTATATTCCTTGAACTTACTAAATACTTCATTTTTTCATTTCAAGAAATATATCCAAGTCTTATGTGAGAAATCATCTATAAAGGAAACATAGTACACATACCCACTTAATGAGCTAGAAGACATGGGTTCTCATACATCCGAGTGTACTATATCCAATATTCATTTAGCCTTGCTTTCACTGCTGGAAAATGTCTTTGTCACAATCTTTCCTTGTGCATATCCTTTGCAAATACCTTCATGATTTTCCTGGATCTATGGAATTCTAGAGACAACATTGCTTGCCATCGGTAGTGCACATGTGCAAGCCTTCGGTGCCATAGCTCACTTGGTTCTATTGACTCATGAACCAATGCTTGTTCTGGGTGTCCCTTTAGTTTGTACAAGCCACCTTATTATTCTCCAATCACTGTTGCATAATCTATTATCTTTCCTTTAGGCCACGTTTGTGCTAGAAATTGTTCCTAGACTACCACAAGAAAAAGCTAACACGATCTTAAACAGAAATAGAATAAAATTGGTTCTTAGGGTTTTGGTTTATAGTTGTGGTTTAAAACTTCATCAATAAGGAGGAAAAACAATAACAAGCTAATACATAACTGAATCATGCACTAGTAGAAAAATTGGGGATCAAACACATCCAAATAAGCCATAAACATTACCAATGAAACACTAATTTCACCCACGAGCTACAAGCATTTACATGAATAAAACCTTTAAATAAGAAATGAAATTGTAGACTGAGCAATCAACCTGATCAGAAATGAAACAGCATGACAGGTAAAAAGGCTTATCATTTTATATATAATCAAAAAATAGTCATCCACTTACATAAGAGTTATAAGTGCTAGCTTGAGATATCATAGCACAAAAAGCCTCTCCTTGAGTGAAAATTCGAACCCCAAACTGTATGTTTGTCTTCCTTTTATCATCACAAAGGTAAATTAGTTCCATAACTACCTTCTAGGTCGAAATTTGAAACAGTTACATCAATTAGTTACATGCTAACTCAAAATATTTAAAGGTACTTAACCCAAAAATAGCAAATCGGATTTGGGGAAATTTGGCAAATTTCTGAAAATTTGGGTCTCAAAGACGTCTCCATATCTCTCGATCTGGGACACCTGTGCAAAGACTGAGAGAGTATTTTTTAAATGAGTCCATTTAGAACAAAAACCTCTTTTGATGTTTAAAAATTCCCCTTAAATTGATCGAAATACGTGCTGAAAATTTGTGACTAAAATAGTAAATTATTAAAATTTTCAAACCCTGAAAAATAGGCCACAAAGATGAATTCGAATCTCTCAAATGATAACAGTTGTTGCAAAACTGAGAGAGGTTTTTGTGAATGAGTCTATTGTGGAAAAAAACCTCTTTTTTTTCCATAATTCATTTCCATCACCTCGTAATCTGCTCCCAATGATAATGACAAAAACAGGAAAAACAGAGCTCCCTACAGGAATCCTTTTTTGAATATTTTTTAACCAAGGCTTAAAAACAAAGGTTAGGCATAAACTTAAATTTTGAAATAAAATTTATTATAAGTTTCTGAAAGCTTAAAGATATATATAATAACTAATAATCCCAAAGAACAACCTTAAAACCCATAAAAATGAAATAAATCTAACTAATAAAGCATTAAATCAAACAAAAAGTATTGATTGCCAAAAATTCTCAAAACCAACTTAAAATGTAAAATCATAGTAAACTAATGCTTGAAAAAATAAGACAAATAAACTAAGAACAAAATCTAGTTATAACATGCCACATTAGCACTTGGCCATCGCCAAATTCAACTCTCATACCCTTTGCATCTAGTGCAGAGATGGAGAGAAGATTCTTCTTCAATCCTAGAATATATAACACTTCCTTCATCTTTAAATATTACCTGGAGTCTAGCTTGTATGAAGCTACTCCACTCCCTTTATGGGGTATTGATAATCGTCCTGAGTTTCACCTTGTGAGGTGACTCATGTTCAGGCATATTGACGAAGGATTCTTTGTATCCTGTTGTGTGTTTAGATGCCCCACTATCCACAAGCCAATCATTGCTTCTATGTGAGATAGTGCCAGTAAGTACTGATATTAGCACATACTCTTCATCTTAATCATCCTTCTCTCTTCTGAATATTTTTTTGTTGGTTCTTTGTCTTCGGAAATATGAGCATGGTGTCTCTTTTTCATGATGGGACAGTCTCTTGCAAAGTGTACCTTTTCATCACACATATATCATCGAACATTGGAAGGATATTTCTTGATCTTATTTTGTTTCTTTTCCTTCTTGTTGTTGTGATGATAGCTCTCCTTCTTCTCCTTCTTATTGTATTTCTTCCTAGTGTGAACCGTGAGATCTTGATCTACATTTTTTCCCATCTTGTCTTCTCTTGTTACGAGTCAAGTTTCTTCTTATGTTCATTCTTCTTAGAGTCGGTTGAAAGAGACCAACTTCCTTCTTGCACATATTCCTTGAATGAATGAGTACCGTGATATAGGGAGACCATTCAAGGTATTCATCACAATTTATCCTTCTTCGAAATTCTCTTCAACTGCTTCAAGTTGTTCTTTAATTTGAGCAACCCTTGTAAAGTAAGACTCTATAGTTTATGAGTTATGTATGCTCACATTCTTCAACTGGTTCCTCAAATTCATCTTTTGGTTGATTTTTTTTCCCTCAAACATCTTTGTCATAGCATCATACACTTCCTTTGGTGTCTTGAAGGAAGACACATGGGGGATGAGGTGATCCTTAATAGAATATGCAATGATTCTCTTGGCCTTAGCCAAGTTCTTCTTATGAGTATCCTTATCCTCATCTTCCTCTGGTTCTAGAACTTCTCCAGTGATATACCGATCCAAATCATTCTCTTCAAGGATCACAGAAATTCTATAATTCCATGCTCGAAAGTTATCAATCCCTCAAAGATTGTCCTCAAGCTGAGTATGGTGAGTCATCTTTTCAAATGAGAACCTCAAGTGGAAATAACAAATATTTAGATCTTACTAATTTGAGGTGTCTCCAGCCTAGTTCTAGAGTTGGTCAACCTAGGGTTTTTAAGAGAAACCCTAATTTTCCAAACTTGGAGTTTGGGAATTTTGTTTGGACAAAACGATGTGCCTCCTTGAGGAAATTTGGAGTCAGTAGGGTCCTTTCCTGAAGACTGAGGTGGGAAGCCTCCAAAACTTGATGCCCTAGTTTCTCCCAACACCAGTGACAAGGTCAAAATTGAAACTGCTTCCAACAAAAGATGTGCCCTACAGAGGTGAGTTATCCTAGCCCTCTTTTCTTGATGATTTGTGGAGAGAATACCTTGAACTAGGAAGCCCTTATTTCCATTGTTGCATAGTGTCTTATTTCAGAGAAGCTCTGATACCATGTTAGTTTTTCTTAGATATTGTTACCTTAGTTAGGATCTTTATCTGAAATAATAACAAGTACAACAATACGCATAAGATAGAATAGATACAAAAGACACAAAGATTTTCACCAGGGAAACCATAAAGGAGAAAACCCCACAAGCTTCCTCAGAATAGTACAGTCACAAAGACAATGGCATAAGATAATCAATCCCAGTAATACAAAGTATTCAATAGCTATCTATCTGTCGTCCTTGACTCTCTCTCTCTCTCTCATGTGAACTTGAGTGAGTGTAAGGTGTGTATAAATGAGGGAGAGTGTCTCCCTATTTATACTAATCAAGTGAATGAACTATTACATGCTTGGGGTCGACCTCTTACCCTAACAGGGTCGAATTCCCCTAGAGAGACTCCAAAAATACATTACATGATGTTTCACTAGGGACTATTTGCCCGAATTACAACGAAGGTTGTACCTCAAGGTCTATACACAATAATAACATCCCGAAAGGAGGTAAACACATCTTTAATGGGGGTACAACAACATACAAAGATAATATGCATCGGAATATCTTTCGCAGTTACAAATACATCAACAAGAAGCAGTCGCTCAGTTTTGGAAGAGCGCTCAGCCTCCAAAGAGTCGGTCAGACTATTGGAAGCACTATTGGCGACCATGGAAAATTTTGTGTAGATGGTCGTAACAAGATTAGAAAATGTTACCAATTTTTGTAGGACTATGGAAGAGAAACAATGTGACAGAATGGTTGAGCTATCTTCTATGATAGCATATGAAGGAGGAGATTCGATTGTGGAAGGCGTTTGTATAGACAAACCGAAAGTGCATAGGTTGTTTGATTAAGGAAACGACACGATGGGGAGAAATGTGTTACTCCTTCTATACTTAACCCAAAAAATAGAGAAAAAACAGAAAGAAGGTAGGAGTTTAGGCGATGGTCGAGAGCACCATATCCCATCCTACTCCAGTTAGACACTCTTTTTGAATAGCCCCTACCTTTGGCACAAGTAAGAGTGCCGCACGTGCTTCAAGGAGAGGCATGTTGAAACGAAGGGAACATTGAGTGAAGCACTCTAGCTTCATCCAACTAGAGTAAGAAGTCACCAAGTGCAATACTCATGCAGAGAGGGAAAAGGGAATGAAATACTGACAAAACTCAGTGGATGGACTAATCTCCTGGATAGTGTACGCAACAAAGGGAATCCACAACTGATGGACAAACATAGTGAAGAACACAAAAGGGGACTTAGTAGCGAATTTTGGTGCAGGACAACAACAACACGTTTCAGAAGTAACGATCTTTCAGACACTTTTCCAAGGACGAAAATCACTTTGGGTGGGGGAGGGTGTAACGGCCTTGGGCCAAGCACACTTAGATGCATCACCTTCATGCCCACAGGAACCTAGTGCTCCCACAATGCTCCTTCCTAAGATGGATAGCTTGGGCGCCTAGAAGTGAAAGACTCTTATGTTGGTGGAAATAGTGGCTTGGAAAAGGAACGCCTTGCCAAATGACCAGAACATCAAAATGAAACATGTGACCATGCATGGGTGTGCACCCACACTCAAGAGCACACTTAAACAAATTTGGGGCATGTCAAGCCAAGTGAAGTGGGAAGTGTGGCAATTGGCAGGCAGCGTGGGACGGGGCTTCAGTAGCTCTGCACACCCAAGTGGACAACAAGATGTGCTAAACGTTGGGAGTTGGGGTGTGCTTGGACCAAGTGCCCATTAGCTCCATTGAAGGTTCTTGGACAACTGGATAATGAGGAAAGCAGACACGACATACCGTTCGACAAGGCCTTTGGCATGACGAGCGCATTTATGGGGCGTCAACTTAGTACAACACTTGGTTAGGAACTTAACACATCAGTGAAGGGGCTCTTTCTCATGGGCGCTAAGCAAGGGATTGGCCATTCTTGGGTCTCTCCCACCCACATGGCAGCTGTATAAGCACAAAGGGAAAATGAAGACAAGGATTGAAATATTATGAAAGTCTTAGCTCACTAGCAATCTCTGAAGGGGCATCCGAGATTGGACTAAGTCACAAAGACATAGTTTGCTCAGGAAATTTCGCTAGCACAATAAAGAGTTTGTGTGAGGCGCTGGATTGGAAATCCTGCATTCTTGAAGAGCTTGGGGGAGACGTTTCAGCAGTAGGCATAATAGGGTTTTTGCAGCATTCGACAACAAGGTTTGATAGAGTTGGATGGGTGTCTAAGGAATTTTAAGTGATATTGCAATGAGATTTTCTAAGTCTTATAACTCCTCCATTAGTGCGGTTTGTGCACGTTGAGTGGGAAGATGCCTGCATGCACTCCCTTCTTTATATATGTTCTAACTCATATTTCTGCTTCCTTAGCCCAGTTGGGGCAGTCGCCCACTTAAATGACAATGTCTCTTGTATGTTAAAGGTGCTTTACTTTTTATGTGAATTCTAATACACCTGAAAAATTGACTAAGTGTAAATAGTGGAAGTGAATAAGTTAAAAATGGTTTTTGTTGGTTAAGGCTTAGTCTATTAAGCTAGTAACCAAGTTGGCCTTGCCCTTGGCAAAACCTTGCGGCATTGCTGTACACACTCTTAGCGAGCCTCGGGTGAAAAGAGAGCACTGGGTTAAGTGGTTGTGGCACCCATGACAATCAAATTATACATTTTTTATATCTAATATATGTGATTATGCAGTAGGCATTTTTTAAGGGGATGGTTCTTGTGGATTTTTCGTAGTGTGTCAAGCTCCTATCAGGAGCCGCCCCCTGTCCACTTATTAAAGCCTAATAATCAGCAGCTTGAGCGTACCTCGCTGCGAGAGATCGAGTGAAGCAGTGTATTGGGATCTTCAGAGGAGTGTTAGTGGCGAGATCCCGTCCCCGCAGCTCTTTGCAATCCCGTCTAAAAAACCCTGACAAAAATTTTGTTGATGAAAACACTCCCCTCGCTGTAAACAATCTCCGTGGAAACTTTTACAGCTGAGTATTTTCTCCAATCGCCCTCAAATTTGATCCTGGAAAGGGGGATACAGCGGGCTTTTTCGAGCTCGTTGGATAATGTATGTACTGGAGGAGGCTGAGGTGGAGTTTCGGCCAAATCCTCCCCTATTTTGGAATTGAGAAAATCGAAAACAAAAAGGAAAATTAAAATTAAAATGACAAAACTGCTTTCGTCAGCTGTTAGTCAGCTGATATTTGAATGGGAAAATTTTGGTAATGGTACCGGTTTTTTTTATTATGGAATAAATCAAATGGACGGATTCTGCGCAGTTATAGGTTTGACGGTCAGAGATAACGTGCGGCTCCCTCTGGCTTTTCCTCTGTGGCCTTCCGCGCCGAATGTTCTATCCGACGACTAGTCGACATTGTCTGATGTGCATATTGTTTTGTTTGAAGGGAAGAAAATTCTGGAATAATGGACAGAGATAACGTGCGGCTCCCTCTGGCTTTTCCTCTGTGGCCTTCCGTGCCGAATGTTCTATCCGACGACTAGTGGACATTGTCTATGTGCATATTGTTTTGTTTGAAGGGAAGAAAATTCTGGAATAATGGACAGAGATAACGTGCGGCTCCCTCTGGCTTTTCCTCTGTGGCCTTCCGCGCCGAATGTTCTATCGGACGACTAGTCGACATTGTTTGATGTGCATATTGTTTTGTTTGAAGGGAAGAAAATTCCGGAATAATGGACAGAGTAGCTAGGAGTTGATGTACTCACACAGCAACGCCAAATTTTTTTGAAAAAAAATTGAAAATTGATATTTTGATGCGTTTGGTCGTGGATTTTTTAATTAAATAAAAGAAATCACCAATAATTTTTTATTGATATGGTGATATTATTATTATAAATGTAAATGTTACCAGGGATATTTATAATTTGAGATGTTTTTTTTTAAACATTAAATTATAAATATCTTTTATATAATTTTAAAATTATAAATAATGTATATAAAAAAATTATTTAATCAAATGTGTTATTTGAGAGCCTATTCCTTTACACTCTTTGTTCACAAGCCTATGAGAATCCGCCCCTGTCCACCATGTAATTCTATGCCCAATACATATCCAATTGCATTTGTTAACTTTTCTTGAGCTGCCTTTTGGGACTTAGGACTTGCAAGTTGCCAAGTCCTGTAATTCTGGTGTACCCTCTGCACAAGCCTCAAGCTTGCTAGAAGTTGCTTAGCTTGAAGTAGATTACAACACAATTCCAATTCTATCTCATTTTCATTTTTGTATAATCACAAATATTTTTAAAATTTCAATTTTTTTATACAAGTTAAAAATCTTTTTAAAATTTTAATTTTTTTTATATAAGTTAAAAGATTTCAAAAAATGTATATATATAGTGTAATTTTTTTTTGAAAATTTAGCCATAAAATTATAGTTTTAGGTGGTTGAAATTATATATTTAAAAGTTGCTTATCTTTAAGTAGATTATGACACAATTCCAATTCTATCTCATTTCCATTTTTGTATAATTACAAATCTTTTTAAAATTTCAATTTTTTTTATATAAGTTAAAAGATTTCAAAAAATGTATATATATAGTGTAATTTTTTGAAAATTTAGCCATAAAATTATTGTTTTAGGTTGTTGAAATTATATATTTAAATGGTTTATAGAGAAATTATATATTCAAATAATATGTTTTGATAATTTAAAACAGCTCCAACATGTTACCCCAGAGAATTGAGATTTGATAACTCGGAGGGACCCTCCGATCACAAATTTTGAGCTTGATCTGCAGTAACACAGTCATCCATGGCGGTCGTAGAAGCTTCAGGAAATATTGGTATCTTAATACGGGTCAGGTCGCATGTTCAAATGGTAGCAGAAAGGTTGATATCTTTCATGTCGGTCCAGGAGGAATGAGACAAAGAGACCCCAATGTCAAACTACTCTTTCAAGAAACCGTTGGGAATGTTCCTTTAAACAACTGAGTACTCATAAAACATGTAGCTTTAAACTCAACTCAAAAATTTGAAGTTCGTTTGTAAATGCATAACTCTCATTGTTAGTCTCGATTTCAAGACAACAAACAAAAAGACACACATAAAACTCGTCAGTAGTCCTTATTTATATCCAGAAAACAAAAGCAATTTCATTGGCTAACACATGATGACATGGAATTTGAATTAAGGTTAAAAGGCCCATTTTGAGTTGAAATTTCCTCTAATGCCTTGTTTCACATACATTGGTATAGATGATTTGTCGTAAGGAAATTGAATTTACAATAAAGCCTTTAAACACCTTTACTACAGATGAATTTCGATGGGCATATGGCATATTGGAATCATGTGGGGTGATACTAAAAGCTTTTGAATTGACTTCAATATATATATATATATTAAACCATTTATATTGTTATGTAAAAATTCAATTTCATGTTTTGGATTACCATTGAAATCTGGTGAGTTCTCATAGCTGAGTTGTTTCTAGAGGGGGAGATAGATTAAGGAGAGGTTTAGAGTTGGAATTTGATATGGATGCTTGTTGGAAATTGGAATATTTGAAACCAGGAATTGAAATATTTGGAGCCCAAAAAATGCTTATTGAAGTCAATATACTCTTGATTTGACTTTTTTGTGTGAATTTAATGGGGGAAAAACCTTTGACATATGGTGCTAGGGTTACTTGAAAAAAACACGACCCCTCAAGTAGAACTTATTCTCACATAAATTTCCTATGGCACCCTTGGACTACAACAAAAAAAATTCTGGCTTCCAAATGAAGATATGTTACATATGTTATATGAACCTTATGGACCTTCGTTTGTCAGGAAATACACATTTCGACCAATGTATCCATAGGAAAACACATATGTAATAGATGAAGGATTACTTATTATAAGTTGTAAATGTTGGCTGGGCTCCTAACATGTTTGGTTGTATCTATGGGAATGTGATTTTCTATAGGAAAAACAAGTTATGGATGGTAGTATCTCGTTTCATAGAGCTTCTTACTTGGATGTTGTTCTTCCAAATTTACTTAACAAGTAGTTGATTTTACATTTATGAAATGTGCAATGACTAAATATCATGAAGACAAATTCTCGCCTTGTCTATACACCATTTAGTTCTCTCCATTTAAGGCCTTACCTTTTCTCTCTGTCTTCTTCCAATAATGGAAGTCTTATAGATCCATTCAAATTCCACAACACTCATTGTCGAGACAAGATAAGGTTTCGATGATTTGATGGACATCATCTCCATATCCCACCTTTTTTTTTAATTTGTTTTCAAACTATGTTTTAAGATTTAAGTCCTTTGCAATGTTGGTCACCAAATATTCTATTGTGTATCTCTCGAATCGATAGATTTCTTATCTGGCTCCAATTTAATAGATGCCTACTTGCAATAGCCTCCAACTTTAGACCCTTTCTGTCTTACTGAGCTTGCACAACAATGGTCATATAACTAGGGATGCAAACTAAAAAGTGGAAGAAGATAAGTGTGTATGGGCATACAACACCCTTGTAATCATTTTGGAAACAATATTTCGTCAAAGGGGAATTGTTGTCATCCAACTTTGCTTCTGGAAATTATTGACAAACATCCACAATGCTACACCAACCTTGGAAGACTCAATCCTACATCTATAGTCTAGACTAATATATTCTTGTCAGCATAGGAGCGTTCACTATTTGTCACAACAATACATATCTTTGAAATGAACTTTATTGCAAACAATCATAACGAATACATGCTACAAGCATTCTCTATTCATATTGCACGACGTGTTGCATATTTCACAAATGGTTTATATGCACATCAAGATGATGACCATCAACTAGAAAAATAAATATTTCTATGTCTCACTTCAAAACATAAAGAGGCACGCCTTCATTCTCTATGTCTTTAACACTTAAAATTGCAACCTTCAATCCTTCCACCCGCTTTACCAAATGAAAATACCAATGTTGATTGCAAATATAATTAGAGTCAAACTTGATCACTACTTATGCCTTTATTGTTTTACTCATATATGTATACTTTCTCGTATGGCAAATTAATGTACATTTCATTTTACTTGCCAACGATTACATGGATTTCTATTTATTGCTTATTACTACTTGCAACCAAGTTTTCCTTTCAATTCCATCGACTACTATACCTTCCATAGATTCACTAGATTTGCTTTCAACACAAAATTATAGTATCTACATATCCATAAATTTCTCTCATCTTACAACATATCAAAGTTCTCTTCAGTGTTTCATTTCCCCCGCTTTTGGTAATAATCTTCAAATCTGGTTGTAGTTGAGCCAGGTTTATTTTATTATCGTAATTGGTACTTTAGGTCGGCAGAACAATCCACAGGTCACTTGGGCTGTCATGGGAATCATCGCCAGTGCCTATATGTCAAAAGATTTGAAAGTCTTGCTCAACCGAGGACACCCGTCTTCAACATTTGGGATTAGGGCAGATCCAGTGATGCCTTCTTCACATGCCTATACAATTTGATATCTTGTTGTGTACAGCGCTGTAGCTTGTAAGTATATTTTTCATTATGTTATTTCCTTTTACAGTGCTATAGCTTATAAGGATTATTTTAATATATTATTTCCTTTTACATAGTTTTATGTTTTTTTTCCATAGTTTTAGCATTTATGCTTATTATTTTAGCGTTTATGTTTATTAAGTTGATGTTGTAATTTTGAATTATACTAGCATTTGCACCAAGAGGTGCAAAAAAAGCTGAGAGGGTAAAAATATTCTATCTTTTCGCAAGCCAACCTTTATGATTTACCTTGGGAGACTGCATATTAATACCGAGTTTTGAAATTTTAGGTTAAGACATTTATAACTGTTGTGTTTTGGGGTTTTAATTTTCGATTATAATTTTTGCAAGAAATAATAAAAATTAACTAACAACAACTTAAAATTAACGCGTGCAATGAGTATGCCAAATATTTGCAAATAATAATAAATTTCAAGCTCCCATAACCCGCAACCCGAAAATTGTGGGATGCAGGTTTCGGGAAAGATTAGCCGGATGACACACAATACTTACAAAAATTATCCTGCATCCTGCAACCACAAATTTTGGGATGAGTGTTGCGGGATGCATGTTTTGGGAAAGATTGAATACAACTTCATTTATTTTGTCTTTTGGTATCCTACATCGCAAATTATGCATCTCGATTTCCACAACCCGGAACCAACAAATTGCGGGATGTGGGTTTCAGGAAAGATAAGTGAGATGCCACACAAACAAAAATTATCCCGAATCCCACAACAGCAAATTTCGGGATGCGGGTTGCGCGATGGAAATTCCTGCAAATAATAAATTTCAAGCTCCCGCAACCCGGATTGCGGGATGCAGAATGAAATAATATTTGCAATATCTCGTTATGATCCCGCATCCTACCAGGTTTAATCTCGGTCATCCATTTGTTTTAATCCTGCTTTCCTTATTTGACTCACGTACAATATATATATATATATATAGGCTGGTCTTTTACAATTTCTTTACCAATTTTTTACTGTTGGGAATTATTGCGCTGCGTGAATTACTACGCTGTGTGAATTTTACTATTGGTATATGCAGTAACCAAGGATCCAAACTTTGGTATTTTCTCAGATATCGGTGGCAGAATCACTGATACCTACCAAATTGAATGGCCTAGGGTTTATGCAATATTTGACAATGACAAATTTTTCGATATTCAAGACAACCAGTTGGCTTACAAAAGAATCAAGGATTCTGGACTTCATTCTATTGCTGCTAGACCTGCTATCCTCCCCTACAATGATGCGGTCAAATGGATAGTAGAACATGCGGACCCGAAAGACCGTTCTTTGAATGATAGTAGAGGGTTAGAGATAGCCAATTTTCGTCCCGAGGTAATTACGAAGGATTATGACCATAAACCGGTAAGACAACCCCTCAATGCAGAATTTGCAAAATCCTCCAAAAGTAGGTTCAATTTTAAAGAAATGTTAAAATCGTGGATGCACCAACCTAGTAAATTGTCGAAGAGGTCTGACGACCTTTACCCTGTTACCTTGTTCAAATAACCCTATTCCTTATTGGTAGCTATGTTATGCAGACTATATGGCCTTCCTAATTGTTATGTGTTCAAGGATGAATGGGATCTAGTAGCTCATCATGTTTTATAAACCGATGATTCTTTCCTGTGGGCATCCATCTTGTCTCTAGAACTCAAAATTTCTATCCAAGACTACCAGAAGGCCACTGCTAGAAAGAAACTCAATTTCTTCTTTTCAGCCTTCATTTATGATATATTTTGCGTTGAGTTCCAATATCCCAATTTGGGATCATGGAAATGGATTTTTCCGCCCCCCGGCACCCATTTATTATTCAGAACTATGGGATACTAACTAAGCACCCATGTTCTATGATATATGTGAACACTTCCTTGGCACCATCTATTTTTCAATATTCAAGAAGGAAGCTCCTACATTTTCACCTGAAGCCATAGCTTTGATTGGTTCAATGGGTGACTGGTATGTTCGTGAGTATTTTTCGTACATCGGGATATATGGTAGCAACACTGTTCATATGCTACCCAGAATTGTCCCTAACAGGTTGGTTCTAGAAGAAGTGGCTTTCCAAACTGTTAATAACGGGGTTTACAGGAAGCTGATTGGCCCTAAGAAAAAAGCTTGGCTTGAATTCCCTATGAACCTCATATCGTTGGTTATCCCAACATCAACCTGGGCTACAGTATTGGGTGAATAGATATAGTCCTTGAAGCTTGGTTTTTCCAGCAAGAGAAAACACGATCCCAAGGGATTCCTCGATGCCCACTTTAAGCAGTACCATATAAAAATTAATTATGTGCATGAGGAAATTCCCGATGATTCCATTTACCTGGGTGTTAGTACATTTTCTGAATTCTTAGGGAGAGCCAAAAGCAAGGATGAGAAAGCCCACATATTGCAGCATCAAAAGGAATTGAAAGACATGATTCAGTGTTACAGTGCATTGCAGATTGGCCTCTTGGAGAAAGTAAGAAAGGACAGAGAAGAAAAGGAATATGAAGCAACGCAAAATTCATCAGTGGCAACTTTTTCGAATGGAGACAAGGAAAAATGTATAATGGAAGACCTTCCAGAGGTACCAGTTACCCAGCAAGTCAAAGCCTTAATACTTACATCAACATAGTCAAAACAGAAGCTGGCAATGAGGATCTCTGTGCTAAATACTTAGGTAGATACAACTGCTGATACTATTACTGATATCCCGGTGATTGCTGCAATCAATCATCTAAGTGATAATCAATAAATAGCTGAACAAAAACCATTCAAAATATTGAAGGTGGAGGATTCTTCCTCTACAACTCCTACTATCGATTTGGTTGATTCAGATTTAGAAGAAGCCATGATATCCTTTGCACCTATCACTGAAGAGGTGGATCAATATTTGCAATCATTCACAGATTTGTTGAATGGTGATGGTAAGAAAGGTTTTATCCCTGTCTCTACAGTTTCACAATATTCTTCTGTTTCTAGCTGCTCATATTCAGCATTGCTCCTTTCATCCATTCATACTTTATCTACCTTGCCTGCAGGAGCACTCATATCACCTGCACTGTCTCAATTGTATCAGGATTTGACCTCTACACCTGAATCTGTCACATCTGATCCTGTGCAAACCTCCATCTCACTACCTGTTATTTCAGAAGCACCAATTTTCAAGATTCCCTTACACCAACCATCAGTTACTTTGTCAGTATTGTCTGGTACTGAAAAGGTTTTGGTGTCTTTCTCACCACTTCCAGCTATCAATGTCCACTTCCCATCCTCTGAATCTTCAACCCCACTCTCCTCTTAAATTGTTCAAATAGACCCTGTTCAAAACATTTCAGAAGCACCAATTTTGAAGATTCCCCTAGAGCTATCATCAGTTACTTTGTCAACATCATCTCATACTGAAAAGGTTTTGGTGTCTTCCTCACCACTTCCAGGTCTCAATCCCCACTTCCCATCTTCCTAATCTTCAACTGCACTGCTCTCTTGTATCCCTAAAATATCCCCTGTTCAAAGCAATTCAGAAGCAACAATTTTCAAGATTCCCGTACATGTACCCTCAGTTACTCTGTCAACATCATCTGGTACTGAAAAGGATTTAGTGTCTTCCTCACCACTTCCAGCTGTCAATCTCCACTTCCCATCTTTCGAATCTTCAATGCCACTCTTGTCTTCAATCTCTGAAATAGCCATTGTTCAAAACATTTCTCCTTTTCCCACTCATATTACCATGACCATGCCCTCTCTTATCATTACTCAAACATCCTCTTTGGTTTCTACAGTGATTTACACCTCTGGGTTCATTGATCCAAGAGCTCAATTTGATGAAGACATTGTTGTCTCTCTTGGAGATTATTATTATAGCAAGCCTGATAAAGTAGTGATCAGAAAGGGAAAAAAGAGGACTAGGGATCAAAGTGGGATGGAAGTATCTATTTTTGAGCAAATAGTTTGGACTCAGCAGTCCGGTGACTTACAAGTAGATGCAACAGATACAACGGTTGCTTTGGGTGCATTCACAGGTGCCAATCTCCATGATGTTAACACTTTAAATAGGGAGTTAGACAGGAGGAAAGAAGAGATAACCCATTTGAAGGAATAACTTGAGAAGACTAAAAGGGAACACGAGGCTCATGTTACTAATCTTATGAAGACATCTCAGGATAAGTACAATGAACTACAAGTCAAAAGTGCCTTTCTTCAGGTTGAATTACAAAATGAGAAGACTTCAAATGTTTCCTTTACATAGAGGAGAGCCTCACTTGAAAAGCAATGTGAAGATGCAACTGCAAGTGCAGCTTCTTCTTCGTTCTCCAGGTTTTCACAAGAAGAATTTAAGGAGTTGGCTATCAGGACAAATCAAGAGCATTGTGTTAATAACTAACTTGTTCCACAGTTTAAATGATATTTATGAAACCTATATTGCTTTTGGTCAGATGGCTGTTGTACTTGAAGATCAGGTGGAAAAGAGGGAGAAATCTTCGAAGGCTTATGATGACATTGTGGACTAGAAAAGGTACATGAAGGACAAACCAAAAAACATCATCATCCTCAGCATCTTTCAGCTAAAGAAAGTCAGAACCATACTCCATTCTTGGCTTGATCTTAATGAGATGGTCGAAGAGACTATTAAAAAGGCACAAGCCATGTGTGGAAGAAGATGGTATGTTGTTGACAATATCATGGAGGCTTTGCTTTTTCCCACAATAGATCTTATTGAAAATGCCTGTCCTCCAAAATTGATGATTGAGCAGGTTGAACGCCGAAGAGATGAAGCAAGGGAGAAAATCCAAGGGCTTAATCATATAACCATTGAAGATGTGGATCACTTAATCAGACAACCGTTGGCTATTGAGGGCAAGGTCCATGTTTACATCTACATCTGGCATAGGTTAGCTAAAAATGAAATGGAGAATTATAAATGTGATTCTCAACTTGGTTTTGAATCAGCTAGCTATCCCAACATTGAGGAATTTCTAGGAATTTGGAACAAATGGCAGGATTTCCTTGGATATTAATTTTATTTAGATTTGTCAATCCTAATTTGATGGAAATCTACTCTTTGTAATAATTATTTGTGGGTTTCACATGTAATAAGGAATTTTTGGAAGGGAAAAATATGGACAAGAGACTGGAGATACCTCTGTTTAATTGAGGTTTTGTAATTTTTTGCAAATCTATTTAATACAGTTATGATATTCTTTCATATATCTTGTTGTTTATTTGATTAAGTTTCCTTAACGAATTATGAGTTTTCATGTTTCAGATGGATCAATATTACTGTTAGTATTTTGTGATCAATTAGCACATTTATTCACAACCTTGCTAGTGACTCATATACCAACAAACCTTTAATAGAATTTATTTTATTAAAATCTTTATCTATTTTTGCAAATGATTACATAGTAAATTCGGTTATACATATGTTAATTTTTTAATGTGTTGATTTATTTTTTTAGAAAAGTAGAAACTCAATTTTATAGATTCCTATAACTTGTGAGAAAAAGGGGCATCCAGAGAGAAAGACACAAAGCTGTAGATTCCTAAGTCATATTACTATAAGACATTGTTGGTATTAACCTTTGTATTTAGAGCATATACATGAATCTAATATACCAAGACTTTCTTGATGACTAACTTAGCTCTTTTGTCCTAAAGTTAACTTTAGTAATGCTTCATGGTTGCTAAGTGAACTAGTCAGTAACATGAGTGATATTTTGTCTATTTTATCTAAATAATATAACAAGTTTCTTATAAAGAGGCGCTCTTATATAGATTTATGCAGTTCCTCACAATGAGGCTCTGGTTTTATAAATATACTCTTTAGATGCTATGGTTTTTTAATTTTGACTTGGGACTTGAATATTGGTGACTTGGAAATGGACTTAGAGAGTAGGAGGTTGAGTTTACATGGAGAAAACAAGAGAAAATATTCAGAAATCGGTGATACAGATTGGTCGTGTTACAGATTTTAATGGAAAAACTGTTGGAACTATTTCCAACACTACCGTTGGAAATTGCAGCAGGCAGATATGAGTTTGGATGGGGAGCCTCACCAGATGCAGTTATAGGTAAAGGACCCACATCCACCACCATAAGTTCTATCCTGATAGCCATGGTTGTAATTCTCTTTCAGAACTGTGCCTAGTTTCTCCACAAGTTAGGGAGATTGTCTTATTTTGAGATTTCTCAAACAAACAACAATTTAAAAACCAAAACTCCAATTTCTAGGTATATATTTAAAATTTTCTTGGATATTTATTGAAACAAAAGTAGATATTTTACATAAACAAGTGAGCAAAGAAGAGCAGTACATTTATACAGCAGATAATGAGAAGATTCAAGCAGAAGTTGGTTTTAAAGACTTTGAAGCAAGTAAGCTTTCCTCTTGTTTTCTAAGTTTGACATATCTATTGCCTTGCATTCGAGAGTACCTGGAAAAAGAGAAAGGTGGAGAAATGTGTAGGCCTGAAAGAGATGTAACTCTTGATATTGTAGTGAATGTAAGCCCTTGTCTGTCAATGTTTCCAATATTTATTGTTACATTTTGTAGGGTCATACCTTGGGCTTTATGAATTGTTAAACCCCATGCCATTCGAAGTGGTATTTTTCTATGGGATCATCTTGTTATTGCAGATATTGGAACATAAGTAGGATTAGAAGCATCCCATAAGGGTCCTTTGTAATGCAGGAATTCGACAACAACAAACGATGGTAAGGTAGGAGGTTTCTCATTTGACTTGTAGACAATATGAATGACTTTTCCAAGTGAGCCATTAACAAGTCCTACTTGAACCCTTAAATTAGCAGTTAACACAACTTGTTGACCAATAGAAAGAAGGACCTTTAATGCCAGTTGTTTGTCATCAATGAATTCACTACAACAAAAATTGGATTTAGCATCTCTTTTTGCATCCTTTTTTGTGTCTAGACCAACTTTCAGTGTATTTTTCTTCATTTTTTGGACAAAATGGCGCAATTTCACGGGTTGGTGCTATTTTAGGCATTTTTTGCGTCCTTTTTCTAAACTTGGCACAAATTGCAGCGTAATTTGCATCGGGTTTTGCACCTGGTTATGCGCCAGGTTTTGCAGTAGGTTTTGTGACAGGTTTTGAGCCTAGTTTTGCACCTAATTTTGTGCCTAGTTTGTATATCTACTCTTGTTGCGCCCCCTTTTACACCCATGTTTTCCTCAACTTTTACGCCCTTGTTTTCATCCACTTTTGCATCCTTTTTTACACCCACTTTTGCATCCACTTCCGATTCTTTTTTTGCATCCCTTCGTGCGCCAAGTTTTGCATCAAAGTTTACATCCTATTTTGAGTCTAGTTTTGCGTCTCGTTTTGTTTCAACCATTTTTGTATCCACTTTTGCATCCATTTTTTCGTCCACTTTTTCACCCACATTTTCATCCCTTTTTGCATCCCATTTTGCGTCCATGTTTATGTCTTTTTTTGCATCTACTATTGCATCCACTTTTGTCGCGTCCCAATTCACATCCATTTTGTGCTTACTTTTACACCCACTTTTGCTTCAACTTTTGCATCCACGTTTGCATCTTTTTTTGCATCCAATTTGACATCAATTATTGCATCCCTTTATGCATCCATTTTTGCATCCACTTTTGCATCGGGTTTTGCGTTGGGTGTTATGACTACTTTTGCATCTACTTTTGTTGCATCCATGTTTTTATCCACTTTTGCATCCAGTTTTACACCCAGATGTTAAAGATGAAAATGAGGACAATGATTATGATATTGAGGATTGTTATGATGATGATGATAATGTTGTTGATAATGAGGAGAACGATGACAATGATGATGATGATGCCAATTATAATGATGATGATGATGAGGATAATGGAAATGACGACATTGCCGATGATTATGACGGCAATGAAATGAATGATGATGATGGTGATGATGAATACAATGAGAATGATGATGTTGATCATCTTAAAAAATAAGGTGTTATTTTTCGTGCATAAATCATGTGTGTCCTCCATGACCCTTTTCCACTAATCACATATTTTGGGTAGATGCTATTTCTTATGTCAAAGGTAATGATGAATAACTAATGAAAATGTCAATAATCATGATGATGATGATGTCAAGGACAATGGCGATGATGATTATGCTGATGCTGATGACTATTGTGATAATCATGATGACAATGACAAAGATGACGATAATGATCATGATCAACTGCATTGTAAAGAAAAGAGATTCAGAGTATCATCAAAGGCCTTCCATTCTTATAGATTCCCAATACTAAATAGAACCACATCATCGACAAAGAGTGAGTGAGATACTGCAAGTAAGGAGGAGACTTTAATACCTTTAATTTTTCCTTTTCTCTGAGCATCCTTTATAAGGAGACCGATTCCTTCAATCACCAGGAGAAAGAGAAGGGGAGAAAGAGGGAAACCCTGGCGAATGCCGCGGGAGGTAGCAAATAAACTTGTTGGTGTACCATTGATCATAAAAAAAAACTTTAGGAACTGATACAACCCATGATCCAATTTACCCCATCCATTGGGACTCTAATTTGTAATAGTATAAGCCTTAGAAAAGTCCAGTTAACTCTGTCAAAAGATTTGACAAGATCCAGTTTGAGAACCAAAGTTTTCATCTTTTTAGTTTTGATGGAGTGAATTATTTCTTGAGTGATACCCATCGGTTCGAGGATTTGCCTATTTTTTAGGAATCTGAACTGTTTAGCTGAAATGGACTTATCCAGAAAAGGCTTCAGGAGGTTGGTCGTTATCTTTGAGATAAGTTTATAGATCAAGTTGCAGAGAGAAATAGATCAGAAGTATGCAAACATTTGATGCTTTTCGCACTTGGGGATAAGAGTAAAAAAAATAGAGTTTATGGACTTGATAACCTTATCCTCTATTCGTAATAGTTCAACAACTCTAAGTATATCCTTATCGACTAAGTCAAAGAACCAAAGAAAGAATTCAATGGGCAATCCGTCAGGGCCAGGGCTCTTGTCCCTTTTAAAGCCTTTAAATGCACCTTCAACTTCAGCTAATGTGACTTCTGATGTGAAGACAACAACATCCACCTTCATGATGAAAGAAGGAAATAACTTAATAACCTTCAGTTGATTCCCTATGTTAGTCTTCACATCATCTTTGAACATCTCCGAGAAGTGTTTTTCCCCCATGCATTTGAGTTGGATTTCTTAATCTACCATCATACTGTTTTCATTCTGTAGAGACCAGATATCATTGAAGTTTCTACGAGTTGATGCAAAACTGTGGAAGAATGTGTTTGAATCCCCATGCTCAATCCAGTTTATTGTGCTTTTCAATTTCCATGTCAGAACTTTGTGGGATAGATACTTCTTGTTACGACCTTTCAGAGATTTTAGAATCATAACTTCAACCTCGGAGAGAATTACAGAGGGACAATATGTAAGGAGGGAATAGATATCCTTGTCAATTTTGGCCAATAGACTACTTCTTTTCAATTTTTGCTTCTTTTCCCAGTCCTTGACAATAACTTTGGGCCGTTTGAGTTTATAAACAAGACGAGGCATATCATCACTATAGATGATTCCATATCTACTTCACTTGTCTAAATTTTCTCAAGAAGATTCTTATAATAATAATCATAATTCACCATAACTTTACTATGCTTGAGTGAGCCCAAGGGTTAAGAACATGTGTTTCTTCCTAAAAAGTCATAAGTTCAAATCTAAAAGGAGTAGGATATGTGCACCTTTGTAGACTTTAGTAATTACATCAATGTGAAAAAAAATCTCTTATTCCATAAACAAGAATCTCATATACCAAATTAATATTTAATTTACCCATTACTTTAAAAAATAAATTATTATTATTAATATTATAAAATAAAAAAAAATTATCACATTATTTTAACTCAACTTAATCACCTAATATGATCATAAGAAATGTATTCTCCGTGATAGAAGCTTTCGTCCCCATAATACACTTCAAAATATCCTAAGAAAATGTCACAACGAAGACCAAAAAAACAAATTCCCCATAATACACTTCAAAATATCCTAGGAAAGTGTCACAACGAAGACCCCCCAAAAAACAAATTGTATAGTATTTTTTTAATTGATTTTTTGAAAGTTAAAATTTTGATTTTGATTATGTAATAAAAATTATTTTTTACATTAGTGTAAACGATTGGAATATTTCAAGGTGTACATTATACCAACCATACATTATACTTTATAGATATCTAAACTTTTATTCGTGAGAGAAAATTTCAAATCACTACAATTAGGTTATTATTAACTTTATTAAAAATTATTTAAATTTCCAAAAATTAGATGTAAATGAGCATGTAAAAAAAACTTCCAAGGTCGGCGAAAGTGATGTTATTGTCTCTATAAATATTCGATTCTCAAAATGATGTGGATTTTTTTTTGGATTGATGTGTCTATGCAATAAATTTATGATTAAAAAAAGTTATGATTAAAAAAAGTTATAATTAGATAAAAGAGTACGAAGAAAGAAATAAGCTAAATTTATATTTTCAACTGCAAATTTGATAGAGTTTTTATATATAAGTTTAATTTTACCATAATATCAGATTCATGTATGTATGGTGGAATAATGTTCTTGATGTTTTAAAGTATATATAATTAAATTTTAATTATTTAAAAAAATTGTCAATAAATTAAATTACTTTAGTAGAAATGTTACATATATAATATTAATAAATTAAATTGATATAAATTAAAGTTTCTAAAAATGAAAAAAAATAGTTTAAAACTAAAGAATAGGCTTAAAAATAAGCATATTCACATCCTAACTAATTAACCATTGTTTTAATATAGTAAGTGGCTATCTTTATTAACTTGAGGATCATGATATAAAAGGGGCAAAGCACATCATTTGGCCCTGTGTACACATTTGCTCATTTGAAGCAAAGGTTGGAAGGGTTGTGCAGATCTGAGAGTTCTAGTTAACATGACTCCACTTTGATTCGTGGCAGGCTATATATCGACTGTAAGCTCGGACCACAAGAGGATCTAAGCCCGTCAGTTGGGTGCGGAGTAGCGGGTAGTTTAAGCGATGTCGACCCCTACAAGGAAGAGGCTCATGAGAGATTTCAAGCGGTTGCAGCAGGATCCTCCCACAGGCATCAACGGGGTGCCTCAGGACAACAATATTATGCTATCGAATGCTGTAGTTTTTGGATATGACAATGATCTTTTAGAAACCCCTATTTTGGTTGAATTTTACTATTCATTTTGTGCCTGGAACTCTCGGATAATTAACTATTTCCTTTCATTTCATCGACCTGATTTTTGAAAATATGAAATTAGAGGTCAATTTTGAGTGTTTTGTTCTGATATCTTGATGTTGTTATTGTTGCTGTAGGCCCGATGACACTCCTTGGGACAGAGGTGAGTCACGAAATGACCTAATCTGTAAAGGGTTTTTCTATTAAGGTTTAATTTGAGAGCCGTGGTTATTTTTTGCAAAATTTATGGTATTTCTGGGCAACTTAGGAGGATTCCTTGGCTTTGTCATATTTTAGGTCAAACAGTGGCAGGGTTTGGCTAACTCTGCAAGTGATCATGTTGCCATTTGTGGGTTTCATTTAATTTTGTGTATACTGTTTTGTTTCGGTATAAATTATAATGTTGGACTATAACTTTATTTTTCTAAATTACTATAATTTTGTGAGAGGTTATTATTGATTAGAAAATATTGCCTTTTTCTGGTGTCAATTGTAGCTTTGTCTTTGTGAGTTGTTAAAGGAGGTTTCTCAAATACATCTAGTCCATATTTATTTCTATTCATTTATTCTCCCATACATGCTTTCATGGTCTCCTTCGTTCTCATGTTCGGTTCTCAAATGTGCTCATTGTTTCCTTCATTATCCTGGCGCACTACCTGCCACCCTTTGCTAGGATCCTCCTGCCATGTTAAATAACTGCTCAGGTTCCCTAATGATCTTGGCATAGTCATTGAACTTCGTCAAATTGAGTGCCCTCCGAAGAGCATTACCCTGCTTCTACACCTTGGTACAACTCCTACTAGGTTCCTCTTTTTTTGTAAGCGAAGAAAATTTTGTGTTGATATTCGTGAGTCTAAAGACAATTTTGGGTCTGATATGCCTCATTTTAGCCCTTCTCCTAGAGTTTATCCAGTAAACTTGTTTTTCATGAAATTTCAACTCTAATAAACTTCATCAAATATAACTTTGACAAAAACAGATCATATAATCTAGGTTCCAAGCCAGGTTTCCAGTGCATGGACTACTTTTAAAAGACAAAATTGTGGCTGTTCAGACTCGTTCAGATACCAACCAGACCCAAAAAGAGATTTCCTTATACATTCATACAGTCTCCTGTTCTTATCAAATTTTCTAAACTTTAAATAAAAAGGTAACATAAAAAGACTGCAGGACCAACATTCTTATCTTTACGAGTATGTTATTTGTTGAAGTTTTGGCATCTTGAAATTGACTGGTGAACCGTCAAAACCAACATTCCGGTTTCCGATTCCTATGAGGTGCCTCACACCCATTTAAATCAAAAGATAGCTGATAACACATGTTTCTACTCCTGTATGTTCCCCATAACTTAAAGCTTATTGAGGACATGTGAGTATTTTTTCAGCTATGGGTCAGTTTCTTTGAGAATACTTGAGAATAGTTGAGGACATGTGGGTCAGTTTCTTTGTCTTCTGAACCTGAACCTGAGCCTGAGCTGAAGCTTGAACATTTTTTTTACCTGCAACATGAACATTTTCTTTTACATGCAGCATGATGTACACCCATCTTATGCTGAAGCCTGAAGATACTCAACCATTATTTTCTATGCTTCCATATGGTCCTTTCAAACATGAAGCTTATTTTTCCTACTGTTCAAGGGCAGTGGGTTCTAGATCTTTGCTATTACAGGCCTCATACAAGATTGAACTTGTTTTTTAATATCCATCATGCTACTGGAAAGCTCATCTATCATAACTGATATCCCATCAAGTCCTTCATAGACTATTCTGAATATATTGTGGCCTTCAAATATTTTCTTCTGGTATCAAGCTTATGAGAATACTTGGGAGAGAACCAAGATGGTCACTTCTCAGCTAATCATTTCTCTTTGTTGCTGCAGGTGGCAGACAAAGATTGAACTTATTTTAACCTTCAGCATGGTACTGGTTAGCTCACCCATAATTCTTAGCATTGCCATCAAGTCCTTAAAGGACTACTCTGAAAATAACATGGCCTTCAAAATGTTTATTCTTGTGAAATTGTCATGAGCATATACTTGGAAGAGAACCATGATGGTTTCTCCTCATCTCATACTTTCTTAACTTATTTGAAGATCATTTCCTAGAAACATTGTTGAATTTTACAGGTAAGATGAATTTTAATACCAGTAATAAACTTAAATACATGAACATATCATGTGCCCAATGACACCTCTCTATAACAATGCATAAATCAATTTCTGCATAGTTTGTGATCCTAGCTACCATTATTTGTATTTGCATGACATCGAGTGTTCTTTATAGTTGTCGTGAGTCCATGATATTCATGCAAGAAATGAAGTCTTGTAGAGGAGGACTTTTCAAACCGACCTTTTGAATTTCATTTTGATGAAAAAAAGTGGACATTGGTAGCCAGGTTCACATAGGTAGTAGGCACAAATTGTTTAGCTCGTTTCGGGCCTAGTAGTAGACTAGTAGTTGCTGACACATTGTCACACTTTAGATTACAGCCCCAAGTGACTCGGGAGTTAGAGTCACATCTCAATGGATAGTGCCTCGTAGTCATTAATGATTACTGGCCATCTTCAACAACTAAGCACCGAGTGCATGACATGAGTGAGTACGTGATTATAATTTATCATATTTACAATATTTTGAATGATGAGTTGAACTTTATAACATAGGAATTTCAACATCTTGAGAAATTTATATGAATGGATAATTTCAAATGCTGCTCTTCTTTTGAAATGTTGATAAAAATTATACCTTTCTTTATTGAAAGGGTAAAATTCAAATTTTAAATTTTTTTGAAGAGCAATTTTAACTTTACACTTCTGGGAAGGGCTAGAACCATTTGGAAAGGCTGTGAAGGGTTCAATTTTGAACACCTTAGCATTGGACCTTCACTTACTTTGCTTTGTTGTAGACATCTACAATCATAGCTTGGAATCAAATTAAATAAATTTATTGTACTATACCAGTCATGTGAATCAAACTCTTGAGATATAAAGGCTGGGTTAACACCAGCTACATTGCAAGTTTAGCTGCATGTTGACTGGATGCCACTCTTGTATGGTACTAATCAGTGACAAGAAGCATTGCTATTCCTAGTTTGTAATGTACTGCAACCACCTCGTTGATGATAAGCCACATCGATGTGTATCTGAAGATGACTTCTATGGAATAAGTCAGACTACACAAAGAGCTGTTTACATTCATATATGATTCTAAACTATCCATCTACAACAAAACTCAGAGAAAAACTACCATGGTTTCTTTATGCATTGCTATCCCTAGTTTGTTCAAAAGGGGGTTACGGTACTTACAGGGATCAAGATTGAAGGGTTGGTCTTAATTTCATATAGAAGGTTCTATATTCATGCAACCCTTCATTGATGAAGGGATTTCAAAAAGCTTACATTTCAAATGGCAGTAATAAATTAATTGTACATTTCATTTACTTGATGACAAAAATTAAAAACAAAAAATTAAATTGCAAAATGGGATTTGTCATTTTAATGGGATTTGTAAAATTGCACAAGTGAATGTATATCCCTGCCTACATTATGTTCAATCTATTTGATTGGGGAATAAGTCTACAATTGCTCAGACACTTTAAGGTTTATAATAAAAAAGGAACTTAGGAAGATGGTTAAGCCGGATAGTACAATCTATGGCTATAAATTTGGAAGTATGGATTGAGGACGAAAAACGTGCTCACTTAAGAGACCATTCTTGATGGAGTTGAAGGAATTCAAAACAAGAGGCAGCCTATGCAAGAACTCCGAAGCTTCAGTCATAAAATAAAATCTATAGGGGAAGCAGAAGCAACCAAAGCTGAAGGTTTTGAGATTACTGAGAAATTGATAAAGTATTGAAAAGATGCAGACCTGAAGAATAAACAATGGAGGTTTTTGCACAGTCATCATCTGAAAGTTTCATAGGGCCAATTCAAAGAATTATCCTTTGACAAATATAAAACTAAAGTCTTCAAAAAGAAATAGGTTGTCAACTAATGAACTTGTGCTTGAATGCATGCACATCTCCACCTTACAGTAACAGGAAAGGAAAATTTATATAAAATTACCTTGGCTGCCAGAGTTATCCAATGAATCTAACGAGTTCTTCCTCCATCGTTCATTGTGTCCTGCCAACCTTCTCCTGTAACTTCTCTCTGTGTCGTCAAATTCTGCTATGCCATGGAATCTATATAGGCACCACAACACCCAATTATTCATGTGTATTATCAAATTATATACTTAGTATGTATGGATTCATGTTGACCTACTTAGAAAAAAAAAACAGTGAGGTGCAACCGTCTCCTGGTTAGTTACCTGGTACATTGCTGACATAAGCATTGCTCGGTACCAAGAACAATGACTTTGGGGGCTTAGGAATGCATTTCATAGACTTTATGTCTCTTGTGATATTTTTTTGCATTTGCAAACACTACGTTGCATCCTTCCACTTAACAACAGGGAGGTTGCGTGGTCGAAGCCGGTAAAGCCCTTGGCTTCTTATAAACGCAATCGCCAGTGCTATTACCAGTGACTGGATTAATTACCTTAGCCGAATTCGCAGAGTCTCCAAAATGCTGTCGCTTTCCTAGCTTAAGGCACATTAAGGAATCCCCTTGAACATCCTTGGTGACATTAATGTTATCTCTCATGGGACCCTCTTTAGCACTCTGATAATTGTCATTCCTCCCGAGTCCCACCCAAGCCAACTACCACCATATTTCTCTTACTAGAATGGCTATACTCGGAACCCCCAAGAAAATTACCACCATTTGCAACCCCTTCTACAAGCCAACCCTTCAATAATCCATTGCCTTCGCTTTTCACAGAACCCTCAGCCAAAGGATTATGATGAATCTTGACATCCAGAGGAAACCATGCCTTATGATTGCCTGAAAAACTCCCGTCGTTGATGACTTCAATAAAATTACCAGCAGCCATGAGAGGCTCAGGCAGGGGCGAGGACTCATGAACCATGTTCGTCCCACGGAATAACTCCTTCCCAATATTATAACCCTCTTCTGAACAAACCCATTCAGCCATGGGTAATCTCTCATACCTATCCCTGGCCGTACTGTAAAGCCCTATGCAACCTTCCCAGTCTCAAGGACTCTTTAAATGCCAATCCGGCATCTTAGAGGGCCAGCAATGATGATGGCTACTGCTGCTGTTGTTACCACCATGATTTGCCATGGAATTTGAGTCCATATTCTTAAAAATGACTTCTTCTTCACAAGACCAAAACTAATCCAAGGAAAAATACATATACACTTTCAGGCTCTTTTCACATGATGAATATTACCAAATCCATCAATCCCATATTTGCTTCGATTTCCAAATATGGGATTATTAAAATACTAACCTTGTTGTCTGAACAAAACTTCCATAAGAGCAATACTCCCCAGAGCCTCGTCCAACAGACCCGCATCAGAGAGCCCCTGAATCAAACTGATGTAGGTAAAAACATCTGGGGCCATCCCCTTCTCAACCATGAGAATTTGCATTTCTATGGAAAAATTGAGCTCGCTCATTTTACAGAGCCCATCAATCAAAGAAATGTAGATGACAACATCAAGCTCGCAAACTATGGCCACCATCTCATTCACAAGAACAACAACTTCAGTAAATCTACCCTGCTGATAGAGCTCATGTAAGTGGTGTTATTGGGAAGGCAGCCACTGATAATCATATTGTCCAAGAATTCAATTGACAATGCCCCGCCCGATCGCATTGGATCTTCTCATTTAATATGATATGAAATATCTTGGAGGTTGGTACAGGTCGAAATCACAAAAATTGTTGATGGGCAATTTTTATCTTAGCCCTTCTAGTGTAATTTTAATTTAAAAGCTCAATTTTTTATTAAAATGACAAAAATTAAAAACCCCATTTTAAATGACGTGCAAATTTTAAATTCCCCTTCACTGACGGCCTAGGAGCCCTTTGATGGGAACTAACGGATTGAATTTTGATCCATGGGTACTTACATCAAAAGTGTTGATTTGAAAGAATAAGGGAGTGGATTAATTAATGCATCAGAATTCCGTACATATCACACACCGTTCAACAAGCGTAGAGATTTTTCTAAATGCAATGATACTTCTAAACATTTTTGGTGTTATAAACATCTGGTTAACCGGAAAGATGCCTTCAAGCCATTCCACCATCTACATAGAACAAAAGAATCCGATTCCTTTTGAAGAAGTCTATACATAAGCCTAGTGAAGAAGTCTACACATGAACCTAAAAGCAAAGGGTAGAGGAAGAGGAAAGTTTAAAACGACAGAAGACCGTAAAAAGTTTGAAATTTCTTGAACTGTATTAATGCCAAAATGAATGGGGTGAGAGAGGCTCGAACTCTCGACCTTAGGATTCCTCAAACATCTATGAGACCTACGCGCAAACCAACTGCTCCACCACCCCAATATGTTTAATCCTTTGAGGCTAATCTTAGCAGCCCAATCCTTGTAAAGCCATTTATAAAGAATTCTTTGGTCCAGTTAAACTGCATTGTCTATTTTGTCTTGAAATTTTGTTGTTTTCCCTATCTAAGGTTAAAACCAGAGGTTGGAAAATTGGCATATTCCTTTAGCTGCGAGATTATAATAACCATCAAAATAATTGTAGGCGCAACCCTTTATCAATCCTGAAAACAAAGAAAATGTAGTAAATATTGTAGTTCCAAATCGATTTAGTAGCAGAGCATAGCAAGAAAAAATATTAATGATAGATCACCAGGTGTACTTGTCTAATTCCCTTATTTTAATAACTTGATGCTCCTAATGCCCCATCTTTTAATTTTGTAATTTTGAATTAGGTTTTGCATGAAAAATTTGTGAGTGTCAAATTGTTTCATGCTTTTGGAGTTAGGGTTTTTTGGGCGCAAGAGGTTGATAAATAAAAACATTACAGGCAAAATGAGGATCCTTATTGACAAAGTGTTTGATTCCAATTTAGGTTGGAGAGGAATTTAAAACAGTACATGCTATTACAAAAATACCTTTCTAGAGTATTACAGGCAAAATGAGGATAATTATTGAAGAAGTGTTTGATTCCAATTTAGGTTGGAGAGAAATTTAAAACAGTACATGCTATTACAAATGTACCTGTACATAGTTATATTTCTGGATTAGCAATAGAAAATTCGTGTCTTAGAAATATAATTAATGTTGTATGAATGATAAAACTAAAAAGGTTGGGGTGAGAGAGGCTCAAACTCTCGACCTCAGGATTCCTCAAGTAGCTATGAGACCTACGCACTAACCAACTACGCCACCACCCCAGTTGCAATTTGGGGTGTACTTTTTAGTTTGGATATATTATGATGATGAATTAATTGGAGTGTACTTCTTACTTTTAAGACCCTGTACATGCATCTTTCATGTTTTAATTTGCTCTATCCATTACCAACAAGAAAATTAAGACCCTGTATAACAGCGTTCAAAATTTTCCGAAGGGTTCTAGCCCTTCCCAGAAGTGTAAAGTTAAAATTTTCCTTCAAAAAAATTTTAAAATTTCAATAAATAAGGGTATAATTTATATCAACATTTCAAGAAGAGAAACATTTGAAATTACCGATTCATATAAATTTCTCAAGATGTTGAAATTCCTATGCTATAAAGTTCAACTCATCATTCAAAATATTGTAAATATGATAAATTATAATCACTTACTCACTCATGTCATGCACGGTGCTTAGTTGTTGAAGATGGCCAGTAATCATTTCCCAGTTCCATTTTAATTCATTTGTATTTGTTGTATACATGATTTAGGTCTCAGTTCCGCTTTGTCGATCATTGATCATCCATTGTAGTTTGTGAAGTGGTTCTCAGTTTCCAGATTTCTTTGTGTAAAGCAGTGGGAATTCTATAATTTCTTTTTTTGTTTTGGTTGGAAGACTAACCCAAATTATCAAATATTTAGGCCTTAATGAAGAGGACTTGCTAGGATATTTTGGTTTTATTAAATACCTCTTGGCATACAAAGTTCAAACTAACCAAGCTCCTGTTTACAACAAGTTTTACCTGGCATACAAACTAACCAAGATCTTGTTTACAACAAGTTTTACCAAGTAAGTAAACCTACTTGACCCACAAATCAAGACCCACTGACAACCTAGGCTGCATTTTTATTGTATCCAGGCTCTGTGAGTTCCATGCTCTTCTTCACCATTAGTGTTGTTTTCTCTCTCTCCTTGTTTCTTCTATGTGAAACCTCCAAAACCCATTTCATGTACCATTCCCTTTTCTTTTTGCATTTCTCATTTCTCATTTCTGGTAACATAGCATTACATCTGTAGGTGTTGTAGGAAAACCAAGGTGGATATGCAATCTATCAGAATGGAAACTAATAGTTTCCATATGCAAGTGTTTAGAATTTTGCTATTTCAAATGTGTTGGTTATGGATGAGAAAACATAATAATATTGAAATGTATGTCAATAGGCATGATAGGAAAAACACATGACAAATTATACATAAAACAATAAAGGTGAAACAATATTTCAGGAGCAATGATGAAATCTAACATGTTAATATTGCTCATCTTTTTTATTCTTAAAGGGTTCTAGATCAATGGAAGAGTGCCTGCCTTATAAGCAGGAGGTCGGTGGTTCGATTCCTCCATGCCCTAATGATATTGCAATGTATTTCTAAAGGTCAAAAATGTAGTAGTGCAATATTGATGCAATATTAGACGCAACACTAAATGCAAAAGAGGATGTAAAAGTAGACGTCACACAAAACACAAAAGTAGATGCATAAGTGGACCTTATGTTAGATGCAAATGTGGACACAAAAATGGATGCTACACTAATCGCAAAATTGGATGCAAAAAAATACTCAACACTATACACAATTAATGACTCAAAACTAGATGCAGTACTAGGCCCAAAACTAGACGCATCAGTAGATGCAAAAGTGGACTCCTAACTAGACGTAAAATTGGACATTAAATTGGGCACAAAATATGGTGTATCGATGGACATAAAATTAGGCATAACACCAGGTACAAAACTGGAGGCAACACTTGGCGAAAACAAAAACTTAAAACGAGACACAATATTGGATGCAAGATGAGACGAAACATTGGATGTAAAACTAGATGTAATATTGAATGCAAGATGGGATGCAACATTGGACATGAAACTGGATGCAATATTAGATACAAACATGGTTTCAAAACCAGTCACAACACTGGGTGCAACATTGGACTCAAACATAGATGCAAAAAAAGACATCAACTAGGATGCAACACTAGGTGCAAACCTAGATGCAAAATATGACGTAAAATGAGATGAAACATCAGGCACAAATATGGATACAAAAAAAGATGTAAAACAAGATGAAAATTAAATACAAAAGGAGGTGCAACATTATAAGTAAAATTGGATGCAAAACAAGACGCAATATTGGGCCAAAAATTTGGATGCAAAACTAGATGTAACGCTATATGCAAAATTGGACACATAATTTGATGCAAAACATGGTGCAATACTCGATGAAAAAATAGGAGCAAAATAAGACGCAACATTGGATGCAAAACTAAGCATCAAACTAGGTGCAAACAACGATGTAACAAAGGACGCAAAAAATATGCAAAATTGGGTGCAAATAAGGGCGTAACAAAAGATGCAAAAAATTGGGCACAAAAATGGACACAAAAATGGATGTTAAAAAGGATGGGAAAAAATATGCAATAGACGGTGTTTTATGAAATTTTACAATAGCGCCAGGTTTAGCGCCGGATTGCTCACCAAAATTGGGAAAAAATTACGCTAAAATCTAGCACTAAATCCGATGCTAAATCTAGTTTTTGTTGTAGTGATTGATGGGAATTTTGGTTCCTTTTTTCTGCAAAGCAATGTGCCATTGGCATATTAAGATGTTTCATCATGTGTTTGTTGTGGAGTGCAACAGGGCTATTTGTGGGATACAAATGGATAGATTGTTCAAATGAAGAATTTTCGACATGTGAAAGGCATGAGGTTGTTCTTGTCATTAGGAGTGCCCAATATTCAACAGTTGGTGTTGCATTTCAAAGGTTTAGCAAGAGTTGCCGAAAGGAAGTTTGAGAAGAGTTGCCGAAAGGAAGTTTGAGAAGCACTATTTCCTTGTTGTCGGAAAATTGTTTCGAGAGTGATAAAAGTATCAAATGTACGCCAAAGAGCAGTTCCAACGGATGAGCCTGCATACACGGGGATGTCTTTTACAGGAGGTAATTGTCCAAAGTCACCAAGAAGAATTATGGAGCAACCACCAAATGGGATTGTACATTGCAAGGGGAAATATTGACGTAACCGTGCATCAATTTGAGTCAACATTTTTGGACCAATAAAGCTCATTTCATCTATGAGAATATAGTGAATATGGAGAAGTTCTTCTTGAAGTTTTGAAAGGGATTGGCCTTCAAGAGGGTGCATTTCACCAATGGGTATCCGAAGAGAAGAATGTTTTGTAAATGCATGTATGTTAAAAGCAACAACACCAGTTGGAGCAAGGAGAAGAAGTGGGAAGGCATTTTGTTCAGATGCAGTTTGAAGTGAAAATTTGAGGCAAGATATGAGGTAAGATTTTTTGGTTCCTACAGTACCTTGAATCACCAGTTTTAGCAGTTCAACATATGTAGTGTTTCTGAAATGGGTCATGACAAGATCAAAGGCTATGCATTGTGTGGGAGACAAGAAATTAGGTGAATTGGAGAAGGATGGGGTGTCTTCATGTAGTTCAATGGACAAGCGATTGATCTCAATGAATGATGTTGCTGTCTCATGCAAATGGGTGCATATATTGTTATGTGACCAATTGTGATTTTTGTCAAATTCACGATGGCCAGGAATTTCAATGTCATTAACTTGTATGTTATTGCATGGTCTCATTTGAGAGAGAAGTTCCCATTCATCCATGGTATGGGGCAACGGAAACATAATAGCATCAAAGTTTGAACCATTAGATAGAGGTGTAGAGGGTTCTTCTTCTACATGTTCAATATGCCACACAACATATGTGCCTTTAATCTAATGCCAATGAGAAATAATTTCAGAAGTTGTGGTTCCAATATCATGAGGGATATACCGAAAAAGGTTTGTATAGAAGAAATTCACTCCAACAAAACGGTTCAAAAGATGAAGAATTAGAGGGAGGAATGGAAGTGAAATGTGGATAGACTCTAACAATATTATCACGTAAGTTTTGTTTCCATGGATTTTTTTTCCTATTAGGCAAGAAAGACCAACAACGAGTAGTTTCAAGCAGAGTTAGATGTTCAAGAGAAATGGATCTTTGCATGTAAGCAAAAATGAAGGGGGGTGTTGCAGGGGTGTTATTAGTGTCATTAGAAACATGGCGGAAGACAGTCTGGCTCACGTTTAGGGAAAAGAAGTGACGGATACAAAGCATAAGAGGAAGTTTTAGCAGCATGTGACATGTCTCTTGTGCACTAATGTCTCTTTCTACAACTATTTGTTTAAGAAATTGTTTGATTGGCTGAAGAATGGGGCTGTCACTTGGTGCAACATGTGCAATGCGAGAGAGAATGGCATGGTAGGTTTCTGATTTTGGATCTACTTTTGATGCATACTTTGAAATTTATTTGAGAATAACACGTTTACAAAGAACAAGTTGGAAATCAACATTAGCCCTCCATATTGAAAGCATGGTAGGGTTGTGAATATTTAGAAGGTGATCATTTCTTGCAGGATTGGAGGTTTTTTGTCCATTTGGATCAATGAGTAACGAAGAAGTAGCTTGCAGCTCATATGGAAAACCATAGCGACATTGAACAGATGTTCCTTTTTTGTGAAGGCAAGTTGACTCTGAACATTTGGTGTGCCTTGGAACAAAATTGACAAGTTCTTCACAGTCAACTGATTAGTTTGATGCAAATATTGATGGTGATGCAAGACTGCATCGATCATTTGTAGTAGAATGGTGTGACTTAGATGTGGACAACTGAGAATTACGAGGATTACAAGCTATCACATGTGTGTCAAAAAAAGTTTTTGCAGCTTCAACTGCAACATCATTTTCCAAATCTAACGTGTCCATATTTGGTGCATTTTCCAACCAAATAAAACCATGAATGTGTGTGGATCCTCTATGCTTCCATTCATATCTACATGGGAGGAAAACACATATATTAGAAATAAATTATATAAAGTAAAAAGTACATAGAGAAAAATAGGAAGGAATAGATGGTATAATATCTGCACCAATAATCAGTTATATGAAAACCTTTTTGAAGCACCTCTTCAAGAAATGTTTTGAATCTGTTGTGCATGTATTGTGATATAATATGTGGATTTGATATGATGTTGTGAACCTTCCATTGATAAGCTTGAGATGAACCATTAGTACGATTAGCAGGCATTAGATCATGCAAATCTGGCCATTTTGTGTCAGCTACACTAAGGGTGAAGAAGAACGTTGGTGTACCTTGTTGATTGATCATATTTGTCAGTTCAAATCTACTTTTGTTCCAATATGAATGTGTTCCACGTAATGAAGAACCAAATATTGCGACCCACTCACCAATTTTATCTTTCAGCATGTATTGCAATTGGTTGAAAAGCTCATGTACTGTGGGAGGTAGTGTATCTTCGAGATTTTTTTTGACAAAAACATAGGTAGTAGCATTACTTCGATGATACATAATTAGATTGTATATGTAGTATCGGAAGCGAGGATGTTGGGCAAATATGTTGTCATGATAGCGAATAAGGTGAAGTGCATATTCGTGCATATCAACTTGATGAATGCGTGGTTGTAATAACATTGTTGTACCTGTGGGAAACAAAGTTGGAAAAGCCATGGAAAGAAGGCCTTCTATGTTGTACTCATTGATAGGGGACATTTCTATAGGGGGCCAATCAATGGAAGGTGGTAGTGGGATATTTGGTATGTGTAACAACTATTTAATTTCTTCAACCTCAGTTCTAGCATTAGTTTGTGTTGAAATAAATGACGAGGATTCCAATTCATACGGTTCAAATGAATTTGGTGGTTGATCTATACAGGACAAGCTTTGCTGATGAGATAATGTAGCATTTCTATTAAGATGCAGAATCAAAGGTGAAATGTATGCTGAAATAAGAGGCAAAGAAGCTAATGCAATTGGGTTGATTTGTACATCCTTGTAGTATGGGTCGTTTTCCATTTTGAATTGAAGGGCAGCAAGAACATGTGTTTGGATAACAAACAGTTCATATGGTTTGTTTATAGAATTACATTTCCGAACAATGAGGATGTCGAGTTCTGATACTAAATGCAGTAGTATGTGGCAATGTTGGAAATGTCTTAGGGGAAGCAAATAGTATGACCAGAGTATTTATATTGACCACCATGAGCATGTGTCACTTGCAAGATTGGGTTAGCACGACTAATGAGCATCTCTTCAACCTGTGTAAGTACTGCAAGGACAGTTGGTTGGTTTCTTGGATCCATATTGTTTTCCAATGAAAAGCGATGTCCTTTTTGTTCTAGAATACAACGTGAACAAGTGTATGCTTCATGGGACTTTTTTGTTACAATACCAGGGAAACATTATTTGCAAATCGAGCAGACATGCATATCACCTAGTTGGTCCATTTTTTATGAAATCGTTGATGTGCATCATTGAGGTGGTTGTTCAATGGATTTGGCATAGGAGATGGAAGTGAAGCTGAGTGGAGAGGTTCTGCAAGAGAATTTGAAGAAGACATATGCACACGCAGATGAGCATCCCTATAAAGAAGATGTTGTTTCTTGTTGTTTTTATCTTTGATTTGTGCATATAAAACTCTTCTTCGTGCATTGGCTTGTTCCTTGTCATGATTTGGCATAATGCCTACAAGAAAATTGTAAACTTGTTAAACACCTAGAAGCTTTGATTGTTGGCAGCGACACATTTTGTATATGTATTAACTGGAAACTATGCATATATAAAGCAAAATATAAAAAACAAATGTTAATTCATTGCATATGGGGAAGTAAGAATGTAGCTTAAAATAATATAACTGGAGTAAATTTTGTTTTTCAAGTTGTAACTTGATAATTGTAAGAAAACGGTAATATAGAAGAACAAATTGTAGTGTGAGAAAGTATATATGAAAAAAAGTAACTATAACTATTGTTATGTACAGAGTAATCAAAAGTTGTGCCCAAAAACAAGAGAACAAAGTTGTGCATTTTATAAAAAACATGATAGTAAAATAGTATTGTATTTAAAAACTACCATATAGGTTTTTTCACCAATTTGAATAAGAAATAGTAAGTGATAGCTTGTACATTGGAAGTAGAGACTGCAAGAAAGTGGTGCTATAAGAGAGTTAAAAAAATACCTTGCTATGTTGAAAAATGAAACAAGGAGTTAAAATTGAAAATTGAAAGCATTCATTATAAACAATGAAGAATGGTTAAGTATCAAGTTGAAAAAACGTATATATTTATGTGTCCATCTGAAATTGCCATTTATGTGTTTTCAAACATGACAATTACAAATTTTAGGCATGCAACTCCGCAAAAGGTCTCTATTCTAACTAAAAGAGTAAGAAGTAATTTTTTGTTCCAGATCCTCTGCACTATTTCATCAAGTGATGTTGTTTCAATTGAGAGAAGACACGGATCTTTTGCAGAAATTCCCATGAGTTGGTTTGCATCATCATCAAATGCTATCACACCACGAAGGTATCTAGTAACATCTTCCAAGTCAACCTTTAGTATATATCGGTAGTCACATCCAAGAAACTCTCCATCACATTTAACACAATGCCAAATGTCTCCAACTTTGTGAGCAATCTTTTTCATGCATTGTATTCCGCAACAAAAAGAGGGCATGCAAGGAAATAAAAGTCATCCATGTTAACATTTGTGATGGTAGCTACAAGAGAGTACCAAACAACTTTTTCAGATGATTGCAGAGTTTGTAGGTCATTGATGGTAATGACTTTATGAGAACCAGAGTGAGAGGCATTGAACTTTCGGCTCAATGATGGTGATGCTGAATGAAATCCATTTTCATGAAACTAGTTTTGGAGAACTGAAGTTTGTTCAATTTTTAGGTTTATAAAAACAGTAGTGTTGGAAATAGTTCCAATAGTTTTTCTATTAAAATATGTAACATGACCACCTTTGATTTCTACAGCTGGAGGTGTAGGTAAACCACGGAGGTTGGCAAGCTCGTATCCTTCAATTTGGAAATGCTCTCCCCAAAGTGTTATGTCAATACTATAGCCTGACATGTCACGGAGTCCAATAGTGCGCCTAACAGTCTCAACACCATCTCATTTTCGTATCGTGGATGTTGGAGAAATTGAAATGACAAGGCCAACAAGGTCCACCATGGAATTGACATGTATACTTTGTATCTCTTGAATAGTTTTAAAGTTAAAGAAAAAAAAAGGTATTAAGGGGTATTCATTTAAGCATGGTTGGATGGTTGAGGAGCAACCTAGGAAAATCTCATTATGGCTTTTCAAATGGTTGAAAATTGGATTGGATTCTTTCACTGTGCCATTTGATACTATGTACACTATTCCTATATGTATTTGGTCATACAAAGAGAGTGCCAATTCATTGAATGCTGATATATGTATTTCATCATGTGAAGCATTAACAATGTCAAATCCAAAGATTTTTCCAGACTCTCGTTGGTTTGCATATTCATGTAGCTTTGTCTTGGCAATAACTCGACCTTGAATGTTCCAAACTTTGTTAGAAGAGGAGAGTGATGTGAATGGAATAGTTGATGCAGCCAAGGTAGGGTTTTCATCTACTGAGCTAGGATTCAATGGAATAGAGGAACAACTCTATGAGGGAGAAGGTACAGGTAAGTGGTAAGGTACAGGATCTCCAATAATTGTTGCATCCACTGTGACAACTTCAAGTGCAAGCAATGCGATAGTCCTATGAGAAGAAGTATGTTAGAGTTGAATGGGATAGAAAAACCTTGGATGCATGAACAGTGTGAAAATGATTAAGTGGAAAAAGACAAAATGGAAATTAAACATACGTTACACCATGTACAATGTTCGATGTACACTTGGTAAGTTTGATTATAGATCCTTCTTTTAGTTGTCCAGTTTCTACAAGACTACTATATATAGTCGGAAGCAATATCTCATGCTTGTGAAGCCCTTTTGAGATAGAAATTCAGAACCGAATAGATGATGAGTTCAGTGATTTCACTTTGTTTAACGAGGAGACTTGTACCAGTGGGAAAATGTTGACAATACCATGCAGCAAGAGTGAAATAGAATCTTCAATTAGCGTACTCTCCATAGCGTGACAGCTTTTTTTTTTCCTGTGAAATGAAACAGGGAAAGAACAAAAACAAATCGCAATGTCACATATTCATGTAATTGAATGACAAAAAAAACTGCATATATGACACAAATTTTTTTCCACTTCAACTTACACCAAGGGGGAATATTGAGATTTGGGGTGTACCAAGATCTATGCTTTTTTATCTCTACCTATGAGCATGAGACAAGTAATGTCGAGATTGATTCTATGGTAGTTGTTCAAAATTTGAAATAAACATTAATAGAATAATTTGTGTCCTCTTAATCTATTACATAGTTTTATATATTAATATATCATTCACTATCCCGTATCCCGCATCCCGCAACATCTCGCAATTGCAGGATGCGGGATTACAAAATAATATTTCATTCACCACCCGCATCCCGCATCCCGCATCCTGCCCGTGGAAATGCATGATTACAAAATAGCGGGGTGCGTGATTACCAAAATGCAGGATGCGGGATTACAAAATAGCAAAGTTTTATTTCCCTTTCCGCAATGTGCAATCCCGCAAATTGTGGGTTGTGGGTTGCAGAAACACAAAACAAAAATATTAAATCAAACTACATGGTAAAAAGCCGAAAGCGCAAAGGCAAAAGCAGAATATCCTAGAATTGCGGGATGCGGGCATACAAAATAGGATAATTTTATTTTTCCCTTTCCCTATTTTGCAATCCCGCAAATTGCGGGTTGCAGAAACCCACAAGAAAAATATTAAATCAAACCACAACGTAAAACACCAAAACTTGAATATTGTTTTTGTCTAAGAAATTTATATGATAAAAAATCGTCGGTGACCTCCGCAAGATTCAACTGTTTGGAAAACTCCAGTTTACTATTTAGTCCAGTTTAGCCCGGTTTACAATTACAAAATAGTGTAATATAACTATGGACCGCTGGTGTCCTGCAAATTTAAAGAAACTGAAAAATGTAAAGTGTAAATGAAGCACACCAAAATCAATATGTGGTTACCTTCATGTGTGTTTATATGCAGAAAGCAAATGTGTTTGGCGATTGCGGCTTTCGAGTTCCTTTCAGGTAAAAATATATCGAATTTTTTATTGTGCGAGAAAAAAAAATGAAGCAATACATAAATAATTAATAATCAGACAAAGCAACAATAACAACAAAACAAAGCAAGGATTATGTCATTCTATAAAACAAAATACATAAATAACTAATAATCAGACAAAGCAACAATAACAGGAAAACGAAGCAAGGGTGTTTGACCATCTCATAATCAGACTAAATGAAACTGGGTAAAAATTTAGGCAGACTAAAGGAATACCTGCAAATTTAAAGAAACTGCAAACTGGGAAGTGTAAATGAAGCACACAAAAATCAATATGTGGTTACCTCAAGGTCCGTTTACATACACAAAGAAAAGGCGGTGCAACAACAAATGCGGCAAATATAGTATTGCAACAAGATTTTGAAGATCGTCATAAGCTGAGCAAAGATGAAGATATTGACCCATGTATGAATCATATGACAAGATTTTATGCATTAATTATGAAACATTAATGCCAGTGAATGAAGGGACTTGGGCAAAGTGTATTTAATTCAATGAAGCACCAGTAAAACGGAAGCTGGACCAAATTGTGAGCGTAAAGACATAAAACTCGTCGAGAATAGCGTAGGCTAAACCCACAAAAAATGGTGAACCAAAACTCTGCAAAATCGTCGGCAATGAGTTTGTCGAATCGAGATAAATGAACCGCGGGGAAGGACAGTAAAATCCTGTACAAAAAATCGCCAGGATCGATGGTTTAGGACAACAGATGGAAGAGTAGAGAATACACGCAAGCCATCTGTCAGGAAAACACACTAAACACCAACTGCAAAGAACAACCCGCAACTGGCAATCAATCCATCAATCCATTCACGTGCAGCAATGACGGTAACACAGAGGTCACCAGTGGTCTGCGGGACAAAAGTTCGCCAATCGAGATTGCAGAATCAAGGACCTAACTAAGATGCAGCAGAAAAAAAAATGCTAAACACCAACTCCAAAGAACGACTCGCAATTGGAAATCAATCCATCAATCCAATCACGTGCAGCAACGACCGTAGCACAGAGGACACCAGCGATCTACGGGATAGAAGTTCGCCAATCAAGATTGCAGAATCCGGGACTCAACTAAAATGCAGAAAAAAAAAATGATTGATGAGCACAATACTTGTCTAGGATCCATTCGCTAATCTAACACGACACCTGTCGAAGTGTGAATGGCCAGGAAGATGAGAAATCTTCCGAAACTACGTCTCCATAAAAAAAACACCTTCGACATAACTATCATTATAATATAATAAATATTTAAAACTTGATCACTAAATTGAATTTTAAAGACAAACCATAGGCATACATAATTGAAAATGGTCTAACTCATACCTAATAAAAACATTACTTATCTAAATGATAACCCACGTTATTCGTGGATCACCCTTTTCCAAAAGTAATCGTTAAAAATTTAGATAACACATGTTTTATCTTGTTTTCATAGGTTACTTTCCAGCCTGTCTGAAGGCATCCATGGTCCTCATTGACATAAAATATAAAAGAAATTTGTTAGTATATTTAAAATCGGATCAATCAATTTTTTGTTTTATATATAAATCGGTTGACAATACCTTTGTTATTAAATTTAAAAATGACAATGCTTTTCTCGTGGTAAGCGCTATAAATTTTTATATTGGCAAATATCAATCCAACCATGTAGTGGGTAATGAGTTCTTGCATTTTCTCATTTCTTTGTCACTATTTTATTTGATCTTTTGTAGTGGAAAATATTTTATTTTGTTGTTAGTTAACTAATATTATCTTACAATGAGTTCTTGCATTTTCTAATTTATTTTTCACTATTTTATTTGATCTTTTGTAGTAGAAAATATTTTATTTTGTTGTTTTTAACCAATATTATTTTATTATTGGTTGAGAGATATTGCTTTGATTTGATATTTTGTAGTGTAAGATATTTTATTTTATTTTTGGTTAACTGATATTATTATACCTGCCTATTGTAATCCTTTGAATTCAAACCCCTTTGACTTTTGATATTAGTTGGTGCATATTGGTGCATATTTAAAACATTAAAATCTCTATTCCAAAGTTTAACTTTATAATTTGAAAAATAGCAATTTTTAAATATTTTAAATTTTAATAAAAATATTTGTATTTACTATTTTGTCAACTTTTAATTGGCCAATCAAGAGTGATGTCAGCCTTGAAATTTGCTATCTGGTTTTCACTTGACACATGGCTACTATGACATCAGCATTTATTATATTTTATTATTATGTTATTATTATATTATATTATTTTATTATTATACCGCCCTTCGACGTTATCTAACGGGAACGGCGAAGACGATGATTATCAAATATTACTGCGTTCAACAAAGCAAATCTACGACCTATGTTGTCTCCAACTTCTAAGTTACTGTTGCAATAAGGTTTTCGTAGACGACAGTGAATAGAAATATATAGGAAGTGAATTGTCGTGGGAGACTATGAAAACCAGGTAATCCAATGGTATTGTGTACAAAGATTACGAATCCACGTCCTCATTGCTAGGTTTCTTGAAAAGCCTGACTGCTCAACTCTTTTGACCAATGGGAGGTAGCGACAATTTTTTTATGCTATAAGACTGGGGCGATGGTTCATACTAACCATACCAAGCCAATTAAGTGTTTTGATAACAGAGCCCTAGAGTTAGCATCCTTGCTATTAAATTTTCTAGAGTTGAATCTCCGAAAGTTCTTGAATCATCTTCTAGATGACTACTTCGTTAATGAGTAGATTTAGGGTCGGCAATGTGGACGAACGTTCTGTCATTGTTGTTCTGACATCAGTTATGCTTCTCCTTCATGCCATTGGTACTGTGATCGGAGCTCTGGTTGCTTCCAGCCAAAGCCGCCACGACCCTCATGGTTGGAAAATGGTATCCAAGTTGGGAAAATCGGTTTGTAGCCAGACACGTTTTCCTGAACGTTGTGCCTCATCTTCGGCTAGTTATCCAAGCTACAAGAGGGAAACCCCAGATGATTTGATGAGTTTGGTAATCAAAGAGAGCATGGAACTGGCAAAACATGCTCACGAATTTGCTATGAGTCTAAATAGTAATATTATGAACGAAAAAGAGAATGCGGCATGGCAAGATTGTATCGAGCTTTTCGAGGATACGATGGACCACCTCAACGTTTGCTTGAGCAACGAATCAGACAAGAAATATATCCCTAATTGGCTCAGCGCAGCTTTGACAAACCAAGACACTTGCTTGAATGGATTCCGCGACCTCAATGTAACAGCCACCAGTAATATAAAAGATCTCATCTTGTCCAGAGCTCTTAATGTGTCCGAATTAGTGAGCAACTCGCTTTCTATTTACAAGTATTTTAGCTTATCAGCAAATACTTTGAAAAATCGTCGTCTTATGAGTTTAGACAGACAGGAAGATTTCCTTATGGTAACACCGAGGAAGATGGATTTCCGGAATGGTTATCTGCCGGAGATCGAAGGCTCTTACAATCATCCAGTCCCGCTAGCCAAGCAAACGTTGTGGTTGCCCAAGATGGTTCTGGCAATTATCGGACCATTACCTAAGCAGTAAGCGCTGCGCCTCAGAAGAGTAAGAATAGATATGTCATCTACATAAAAGCAGGCATTTACAAGGAGAACGTAGATTTATCTAAAGCAATGACAAATTTGATGTTCCTTGGCGATGGCAAGGATCTAACCATCGTCACTGGAAGCAAGAACGTTCAAGATGGCTCCACTACTTTCAAGTCTGCAACTTTCGGTAAGAATTTAAAATTGGTTTTTTCCTTCTACTGCTATCATTTTAAAATTTTAATATATGGTATAGATATATATTGTTTAATGTACAATTCTCAAGCTATGCATTTCTTGTTCTTTTATCTTATACAAATAACTCTTTTATGTGATAGCCGTTTCTGGAAATGGATTCATTGCGAAAGATGTGACGTTCGAGAACACTGCTGGAGCAGCAAAACACCAAGCTGTGGCACTTCGAGTTGGTGCAGACCTCTCAGTAGTATACCATTGCAGTGTCAAAGGGTACCAGGACACTTTATATGTTTACTCTCTGCGTCAACTTTACCGAGAAGTAGATATTTACGGTACTGTTGATTTCATCTTTGGCAACGCAGCGGTGATCCAAGATAGCAACATCTTTGCACGAAGGCATCAGCATTTATTATATTTTATTATTATGTTATTATTATATTTTATTATTTTATTATTATACAGCCCTTGGACGTTATCTAACGGGAACGGCTTATCTGGGTTGCCGACTAGCTTCATGACCGCAAGTTGGTAATAAACATTCTGCAAGAAAAAGCCATTGTATACAGCAAGGGTACAGAAGTTCTGGGAGATGTGAGTCTACTGGAACAGAAGAGAACGGTGAGCCTAGAACAGGTAGAGATGTCGAGTCTGGAAGATCGAGCTGAGGACAAGAACGAAGGCATGAAATCTGGTTCACAAAGTATTCAGGCAGCTCATTCAAAGAATTCAGACATCTCATTGTTCCAACTTATCAAGTATGCCGATTCAATAGATCTGTGGCTTATGGCACTCGGCACTTTAGGAACGGTTGCAGATGGAGCTGCAATGCCTGGGACGATGATTATAATGAGTAATTTGCTGAATGCAATAGAAAGTGGTCCATCGGGAAATTTCTCTGCTACAATCAACAAGGTAATACTCATATCTTTCAGATCTCTGAAGGCTATAAGAGAGCAACGATCTGGCATATTGATTAATGACTATGTGTTTGTAAATTGTGCAGTATACTTTGCGTTTAGTGTATTTGTCGATCGGTGTATTGGTTGCTGCGTTTCTTGGTGGGTATAACTGCTACTTTGTTTATTTGGCTCTTTTGCCCTTTCCAGAGTGCTTTTGAGAAGGGTTTTTCATTATGTTGCTTCGCTTTGTTTCATCAGAGGCATTCTGTTGGGCGAGAACCGACGAAAGGCAAGCGTCTCGGATGCGTAGAAAATATTTGAAAGTTGTATTGAGACAAGACGAGGGATTCTTTGACACCGAAGGCACCACCACATGAGAAGTTGTTACCAACGTT
>LPNX010815903.1:5462-21528 GCA_001517045.1 Pseudotsuga menziesii | reverse complement strand
AATTATAATATGTTAGAGGAGAAAGGAGGTACCGATGGGTAGGATAAACTATTTTCACAACAATGATATTAATTTATAGTCTTATAAGTTATTATTTCTTATTTCCTATTTATGCTAGTCTATAAAGAAACTTGCATATTTTTATAACGTAAGTCAAGAATATTACTAGAAGTATGTAAGGAAGCTTGAATATGCTTGTTTTATGCTACATTGCAATAACCTATATCATATTTAAATGGACATTTTTTAATTCATTTTTGTTTTAATTTCTTTCAAATTGTAATTATATTTGTTTTATCATATATTTTTATAGCAAAATTATCCTATTGCTATATATTTTCAATTTCTTCTTAGGAGGCAGGTACTAAGCAACTTTGTTGCTTATTCCACTTGTTTTATAATTGATTAAGTGCTTTTGTTATGATTTAATCTTTTGCGATTTATTTTATTTTATAATTGGTTAAGTTACATTATTATTATTTGTCTAAAATAATGATTTATGATAAGATATTTATGTTTATATAAATTATATAATAATAATAATAACAAAAATTATAACAATATGAATAAAATAATTGTATATGCTTATTTTGTGTTGTTTTGGAATATTTTTATAATTATAAAATATTTCTCTTTTATTTATTATTATTTGTGAAGATTAGTTTAAGACAATAAGAAGTCTAAATATATCACAACTTGGATGTTAATGGGATTATCTTTAGAGATAGTGCCTTCCTTATTATGATCAAATTATTATCTTTAGAATAACTTTTACATGGCTATACAATCTTTCTCTCTTACCATGATTCATCTTTCCCTCTTGTGATGGTTCTTATGCTATGTTAGCTTTTATGGCTTCCCTCCTACCATGATTCTTATGAAAGTCAACAAGTCCCATCTATGGGTCTTCATGTGACACAATCAGTAGTCAACCAATCTCACCCAAGAGAGGAAGAACTCAATAAGTCACATCTAAGGGGGGATTCACATGGCACAATTAGAAATCAACAAGTCGTATTTAAGAGAGTAGGAAGTCAACAAGTTCCACATGAGGAGGCTTCATATGGACTTAATTAGAAGTCAACAAGTCTACTTTAAGAGGCTTCATAAGGACATAATTAGAAATCAACAAATCTCATTTGAGTGAGGAGGGAGTCAATGAGTCCCACCTAATCATGGTGTTCATATGGACACATTTGGAAGTCTAACAAGTCTCACTTAAGAGAAGAGTGGTTGATTGGTTGTTGGATGATTGTGGTTTTTAGAATAACTCTTCGAATTATTTTATTTTTATTTTTTATTTTTGTCTTGAGATAGATTAAATGATTAGAAAATATTTCATTTCTATCGAGATTCTTATGTTAATGGGATCTTGGAATAGCTTGTACGACTACAAAATATTGTTCTCCCATGATTATTCTTATGTCAATGGGGTCATGTGTGACTTTTAAGGACTAACCAACTTCATATGGACTATACAGGAAGTCAACAAGTTCCACCTAATGAATATTCATATGGACACAATTGGATGTAAACAAATCTCACTTAAGAGAGATGAGGTTGATTAGATGGTGGGTAATTGTGGCGTCTTGGAATAACTTCGATGTCTATCAAATATTTCCTTCCTAACATGATTCTTATGTCAATGGGGGCATGTGTAACTTATAAAGGTCAACAATATTTATGGACACAAATAGAAGTCAACAAAACCCACCTAGGTAGGTCTTCATGTGGAAAAAAATTAAAAGGAAACATGTCTCACTTGAAAGAGGCGTGGTTTATTGTTTGTTGGGTGATTATGTTTCATATCAACGTAATTAAATGTTAATGATTCTCACTTAAGAGAAGAGTGGTTGATTGTTTGCTGGGTGATTATGCTTGATTGCTTAGATTTCTTGTTCCTCCTCCATGGATCTATTGAGGCCTCAATTAATTCCAATCTTTAGATTTGGGGATCCTTTAAAAGTTCTAATCAATGTTTTGAATGGACATTGCCTTTCTTTGATTTGCTCTCTTGTAATTGACTGGTAATTGTAATTTTTTGGTTGAAATTCTTACATAAAAGGATTGCCACTTCACACCTTCAAATGAAGTGGACATGGTGAATTCAAGTTGTGTTATGACTCATTTTCCCTTTTTGTATTTTCTTTTCGCTTGCCTAATATTTAACACATTATGTCATTGTTGTTGCATCTTATTGATTGATTTGATAAAGTGATTATCAATTGCTTGAAACTCGAAAGTGTTTATGCAACATCATCATGAGTTTAGAGATGGAAAGTAGCCTTGTCCTTCTCAACGCAAAGAAGGCACAAGCATGACATTGGGAACATAATCCTTCGTGTTAGGATTATTATAATGTTATCTCCTTGATCATGTGAGGAGAAGACCAAAAGTTATAAGTGAACAGGAAAAGTCAAAAGGAGTCCAATAGTCCACTTGGGAAGTGTTGAATTTTGTTGAAATTTGATCTTTTTATCTTAATAAAGGAATTACTATAGTACTTGAAATCAATGAACAATAATACACATAAGCATTCATACATGAGACACAAAATTTACCTTTGGGAAACCCTCTACAACATGAGGGAGAAAACCCCAACAAATATTCCTTAGTATAATGATATATAGCAGAGAATGTCTTTTACAATTGACATATTACATCAAGCACCCCTGGTGCATGTAAGAGAGGAATCCAAGCACACTTGGTGCAATCACTGATCAAGGGAGAAGAGAGAATGATAGGAGAGCCCAACTGTATGCTCATCACACAATTAAGTCGCAATTTTTGGTCTCATGCAAATAATAATGAATGCCTACATGGAGAATTAGCTCAACACCTTGATCTCATCAATCCTACCTAACAATTGTGAAATACTTTTCATTATTGGAATATATCTTTGCTCTTCTAACTTTAGGATGAACACGCCTTCCAATTGGATGATACACCAGTTAGTTAGGATGTTAACTCAAGTGTCATCACACAAGTGTCATAACTTAATGTCTTCTTTTTGTTTAACTAAAGTGTCATCATGCAAAACACTTTAGTTAACTCAATATTCTTTATTAACACTTAGTTAACTCTTTTAACGAAGTCATTCTTGATATCATCACTAAAGTGATCAATTCAAGTTCTCCTTTAATTTACTGAAGTCTTCTTTGTTAATATCATTGAAGTTAACAATTCAAGTTCTTCTTTATTTAACTAAATTATTTATCATCATTGAAGTGAGCTATTCAAATTATCTCTATTCTCAATGCATGTTATATTTATCTCTTAACTTATCTACATGGTCCACATGTGCCAACTTTAATTTATCTATCATATCAATTATACTAAGGAGATTTATTCCAATAATGTGATCATATTCTTTTACTATCGTTCCAAGTGGTCATATAATAAATTAATTCACTTTAGAGGTGGCTAATCTCTAGATGAGACTTAATAGCTCATCCATATCGAGGACCATGGTTAGTAATACATCACACATCATTCATGATTCAATATTCAAAGAATTACCTCAACACATGAGGATCTATCTCGACAAACAAGACTGTACAACATCATCACATTGACATACAAAGTACATTCCTTAACACAAGGATTAAACTTTACACACAAGGCTTAGTCATCCTTTAGTCCAACCTAAGAATCTACTCCAAGTTTCCTAGGTCCAACTCATGCTCCCTAAGGCACTACATCAACACATGAGGCCCAATACTGGCACACAAGATTGGCTTAGAGAATGACTCATGATGTTGTAACTTTAACACTCCCTCTCAACGAGGGAGGCATTCTCTACCATGCCAAGATTGTCTTGGAAGTACCTATACTTTGTCAAGGACAGAGGCTTATTCAATATATATGCAATCTACTCATTAGTAGAAATGTACTAAAGTCTTATGTCACCTCTATGGAACATGTCTTTGATGTAGTAGTACTTCATCTCAATGTGTTACAACTTGTCATGAAACACAAGGTTTTCTTGAGAGCTTAATGCAACTCTAATTGTCATAGGAAATGATTGTAGTTTTAAGCTTCTCACCGAACAACTTGACAAGTAGCTTTCTAAGCCACACAGCTTCTTAACAGGCAATACTAGCTGCAATATACTTCGCTTCTATAGTACTTTGGGCTACAGATCCTTGCTTCTTGTTGGACCAAGAGATCATATTTGATCCCAATCTATAAAAAAATCCAAATGTACTATTTCGGCCCACAATACTTCCATCCCAATAAGAGTTGACATAACCAAGTAGCATCACTCCTCCACTAGATGCATATCTAAGTCCATAAGAAATAGTACCTCGAAGGTATCTAAGCACATGCTTAGCAGCAACCCAATGTCTATGTCTTGGATGAGACATGGACTGACTCAAGATACTCATAGCATAACATATGTTAGGTATAGAATGTATCAAGTACATTAAGGAACCAATGAGCTGTCTATACATGGTAGGATCCACTAGATCTGATTCGGAATTTAAATCACGTAGTTTCTTCATATTAGAAACCATTGGTGTAGCCATGGATTTACAATCCATCATACCAAACCTATGCAACACATCAATTGTGTATTTCCCTTGTGAAAGGATCGAAAATTCTCATCATTCATTTTCCAAACTTTAAGACCAACAAAATAGTGCATAAGACCCAAGTCTTTCATTTCAAACTCACAAGAAAGCTCCCTTTTTCACCATACTATCTGTTGTTCCTCGCGGGGGAAATGAAAAGCCGAAGAGAACTTCAATATGTTTCCAAATGAGAGAAAGTTGTGTATATGTACATAATATAATATTATGTGTTGAAAGCAAGTTTAGGTAATTTATAGTAAGCATAGTAGTCGATGAAATTGAAAAGAAATTCTATTGCAAGTGCCAATAAGCAATAAATAGAAACCCATATAATCGATGGCATGTAAAATTAAATGCACATTAATTTGTCATACGAGAAAGTAAACATATGTGAGTAAAATAATAAAAGGCTAGGTAGTGATCAAGTTTGACTCTAATTATATTGGAAATCAACATTAGTATTTTCATTTGGTAGGGGGAGTACAGGGATTGAGGGTTGCAATTTTAAGTGTTAAAGGACAAAGAATAACGACGTTCTTTTTGCTTTTTTTGAAGTCATACATATGAAGTGTCTTTCATCTTTGCATAGCATTCCGAGGAGAACGATAGTGCAATTCACATTCCATTTAATGTTGTAGTGCATGGCATTGTTATGAAGGTCAATCCTTGGCATTGATTGTTACCAATTTCAAAGGTCGATCTTCTTAATACCAATCATTGGTTTTTATGGATAGTCAATTCCCAAGCGATAATGAGGGGGATTTGTTTCTTGTTACTACAATTTATGGGTGGAATTAATATGTGATTGGTTGAGATTGGTCCCATGGAGGCCCAATGTAATTATTAGATGTGGGGACAACATAGGGTAGTAACTTAGGAGAGATAGATACAAGTGTGTATATAATTTGCATGACCATTTTGCATGCACCATTTACTAATCTTGATTAGACCCGTAATTTGTAGGATAACATTCTCTTCCCTACACAAGAATATTTGTTTTTCTAGTTGATGGTCATCATCGTACTGTGCATTTGAACCATTGGTGAAATTTGTGACATATCATGCAATAGGTCCACTGGTGAAATTTGTGACAGATCATGCAATAGGCATAAGCAATGCTTGGAGCATGTATTTGTTATTATTGTTTGCAAGATTTCCCATGAGTTGCAAATCGGATTCTAGTGATGGAAAACATGAAAATGTCAAAATCAACATCATCAAATTAGAAATGCGATTTTATTAAACATTGCATGATTAGATTACAATGATAACAAACAAGAAAATGCCGATATTGTAAAAATGTATATTTTGTATTTTAGTGTAAGATGTATACTTGATCATAGTTGGAAATGTTTTGATTTACAATATGGAAGAGTTACCCTTTCATATTCTCAACATATGTGTCTTCGAATTGTTTTAATGACATCAAAATCTCACTATACAAAATTAATATGTTATTTTGATTAATAGAAGTAGTACATAAAAGCATATAAGGCCCAAATATACCATGACCCTTATTCAAATGAAAGCAATAACAATAGAGTGGTTCTTCCTACTAGTTACATCATGTTGTATTGGTTGCAATGAGAATATGCTTGTTTTTAATAAATGACTATTACTAACTTTCGACATATTTTCCTAATAAATGCTCATATCATGGGTAGAATTGTTTTTGTGATGTATGTATTCAATGAAACACTTAGTTTTTATCAAATAAGAATGTGTTACCATGTGGAATTGAGTATAAGAGGTAGAGATATTTATGTCATAGAAAGAAACTACATTTATCTTTTTACATAAATAGAAGTTTCAATATACCATGATCCTTATGTCACTATTTCATGATGTAGATTTACTTATATAAATTTAAGGATATATTGTGTTTTCCACGTGATACAAAAGTGTTTATTTAATAATCACTATAATAATAATAATGTCTTTATTCAAACATAAAATTTAATATCTTAATATTTCATATTTGAATATAAATTTACATTTACAAATTTAAAATTCAAACTCTACTCCAAATGATAATACATGCTTATTTGATAGAAATTACATGCTTCATCTAAAAAAATTGTTTAATTTTGTTTGGTAAATTTTTAAATTTACAAAGTTAAGTTTAAGGTCAACCATTGAAATTGGTAACAATGAATTCCAATGATTGACCTTCATAGCAATGCCATGCACTGCAACATTAAAAGGAATGTGAATTGCATTATGGTTCTCCTTAGAATGCTATGCAAAGATGAAAGACACTTCATATGCATGGCTTCAAAAAAAAAAAAAAAGCACACCTTCATTCTTTGTTCCTTTCACACTTAAAATTGCAACACTCAATCCCTACACCCCCCCTACCAAAGGAAACTACCAATGTTGATTTCCAATATAGAGTCAAACTTGATCACTACCTAGCCTTTTATTATTTTACTAGCATATGTATACTTTCTCGTATAACAAATTAATGTACATTTAATTTTATTTGCCATTGATTACATGGGTTTCTATTTATTGCTTATTGGTATTGTCAATAGAGTTTCTTTTCAATTTCATCGACTACCATGCTTACGATAAATTAGCTAAACTTGCTTTCAACACATGATATTATATTATGTACACATACAACTTTCTAAGATTATAAGATTTTTTTTTATAAATTTTCAATTTAACTCAAAAAAAACAAAAAACATGCTCTAAATTTTTTTTAAAAGTAAAACATTTAATGACACCTTTAATATATTATATTAAAAGAAACAATAAAAAAACACTATAATAACAAACACAAGTTGCAACTAATTAAAAGCCGTACTTATTTTACCAAAAACTGATTACAATATGTCTTAAACCGGTAAATAAAAAACACTTATAACTTGAAAATGAAAATGAAAATAAAAATACAAGAAGAAAAAGTTAAAAACAAATTCTTTCTTAAAATGAAAGCACATAGCACATACTCTCTCTATATAATTATTTTCATATCATTTATGTGATTACGTATTTACCAAAATAATGCGATATTATATAACTCCGTACTTAAGATATCATAAGTTAAAATCCATTCAGATTATACTATTCATTTTAACTGGTAAAGAAAGAAAAATGACTAAACTAAAACGTAAAAACACATCTCAACATAAGAGATACTAAAAAAACCATTCACACTTTAACATTAAAGAATTTTAAAAACTTGAATAAAACGTGAGTAACCGCCTTAACATTGAAGAAGTTAAAAAAATTTAATAAAACGAGAGTCCACACCTTTTGGGATAAGAAACAGCAGGGGTGATTTTTTTTTTCATCATCTTTTCTTGCTATTTTGAAATAGCGGGGTATTTATTATAGCATGGGTGGGCCAATTCAACGGTTCAAGAATGGAGTAATTAATGCAATATTGACAAAGCTTTCGACAAATTTTTATCATCATGCCCACCTGTCGATTACTACCTACTGATGTTGAATCGAGCCATCCACTTGACTGGCTTCCTTTTACTATCGATGCCGAATCGAACCATCCGCTTGACCGGCTTCCACTCGGAATTTCCTAGAGAAGCATGTCCTTCGAATTAGCGGTAGTTGCACATTCAATATCCCCTACGCTACACATGCCAAAAATATTCACGTTAATTGAAGCCATTTGGATGTCAGGGAGCGGAGCTTCACTGTCCAGTATTTGACACACTTGCCGTATTCTTGGCCTCTTCTCTGCCTTGACATGGGACCGAAAAAACCCCATAATCAACACCTTCTCTGTCTCTCCACTGTCTTATTCATTTCCTAGTTTCGGATGTGCTGCATCGAGCAGCCTCCCTTGTGTGCACAGATCCGACACCCATTCCACCAAAAGCACTTGTTTAACTCGAGTTGTCTCTGGATTCTTGCTATGATCATATAGTCGAGCAAGTGTTAGCCAAAACTGAGCAGATCATACGAGTGTTAGCCAAAACTGAGTTGACTAAATTTAATTTTCAGGTCGATCTCTTTTTCTTTTTCTTACTTGTCAGGTGAAACTTGTCTAACTCTCGACCAGACAAGTTTGTAAATTTTGGTTGACCTTTTAGACCCTGATTTAACTCTACTTGTCTGTTTTACCGACAGTTACTTGTCAGCCGACTAGTTTTACCTCGACCACTTGTCGGTTTTATCCATTGATTTTACTTCGAAAACTTGTCAGTGACTTCAATTCGACCACTAGTTGGTTGACCTCCTCGACCACTAGTCGGCTTATCACTTTGACCACTAGTTGGCTTACTCATCCGACCTTATCGGTTCACTAGGTTTTAGTCTAAATCTAGAGAGTATGTTTCTTAGTCTAAAAGACTTAAAAAATTACAAATACTTTTCATAGTAAGATAAAGTAAAAATAGACACATTAACAATTCAACATATCTTATAAAAACATATACCCAAATATGTAGGAAGACTTGAGTCAACCTAGAACTTTCATGGAGTGAGAAATTTAAGGATTCTTGTTCTTTCACTGAACCGTAATTGTAAAACACATTTACACAAGTAAATCTGGAAATATTGTGCTGCCAAATAAACATGCATTTAACCATAAACTATTTCATATAAATAACTTGTCGGAAATAACAAATTTAATACAAACTTGTCGATCCAAACTTATCAGCTCATCGACTGATCTTTTTACAGAGCTTCGACTCTTCTATAATATCACATACATAGAAGCTTGAGCTTCAACTTCTCTTTCTCTCTTTTCTCACCCAGAGTTCTCTCTACTGTCTAACTTGATTTACAATATTCATCTACTATTTATATACAACCTGGAAATTGCTTCTACATGAATCGACTGACTCACCATTAAAGAGTGTAATAATTATGTACCTAACAACTTAGCTTTAGAAATTAATTCGACTAGTTTACATTACCGAATTGTGGAGTCTTCACTCTTATCAGACTGACCGACAAGATCTTGAATGATACAGAATCTAACAAATTCGGCTGAGAATCAGGTATGGATCTGCGAGTGATTAATATTTCCAACACTCCCCCTTAATTATGAGCAGATGGAGATTTTTAAAACAAAATTTACAAAATGTTTCAGAGCTTAGACATGCTCTATTTATGACAGAGTCCACTGTGGAGAACTTGTCATTCCAAGATAACTACACAGATACTGGAAAGTATCATTTGCCAATGGTTTTGTAAATATGTCTGCAAGTTGATCTTCAAACCTGTGAAATTCCAAACAAATTTCTTTGTTGTTCACCAACTCTATTATGAAATGAAACCTTGTGTCGATGTGCTTGGTTCTCTTATGAAACACATGATTCTTTGATAATGCTATGGATGAATTGTTGTCGCAAAATATGGTCGTCGGTTCTTGATGGTTCTTAGACAAGTCTTTTAACACTCTCCTCATCCAAACAGCTTGACATGCAACACTTGTCGCTGCAACATACTATGCTTTAGCTGAAGACAAAGTTACTATGGGCTGTTTCTTTGAAACCCATGAAACAACACCTATACCAAAATGAAATGCGTATCCAAATGTGGTCTTCTTGTCATCTATGCTGCCTCCATTGTCACTGTCAGTGTAGCCAATGAGTTTAAAATTTTCTGAGGTTGAACACATAATGCCAATGTCTTTTGTGCCACTTACATACCTTAGAGTTCTTTTACCTGCTTGCCAATGAGAGTCTTTTGGAGACTCCATGAACCTCGAGATCAAACTTGCTCCATACATAATGTCTGGTCTTGTCGCTGTCAAATACATAAGGATGCCAACAAGCCTTTTGAACAATGTAGGAACCACAGTTGATCCTTCATCATCCTTGCTCAATTTTAAACCTATTATTATTGGTGTTGGGGCTGTCTTGCAATTAGACAAGTTAAACATTTTTAAAACTTCACTTGCATACTTTATCTGTGATATAAAAATACCAATTTTAGACTGCTGAACTTCAATTCCAAGAAAAAAACTTCATAAGCCCCAGATCGGTCATCTCAAATTCACTTTTCATGACTGCTTTAAAATCTACTATACCAAAATCACCAGTAAATATTAAATCATCTACATACAAGCAGAAAATTAACATCTTACCTTGCTCATTCACTTTGGTGTACAATGCCGGTTCACTTTAACTTCTGTGAAATCCATTTTCAGTGAGATAGGAATCAATCCGACTGTACCAAGTTCTAGGAGCTTGCTTCAAACCATAGAGTGCCTTTTTCAGCCTGTACACTTTATGATCTTGACCTAGAACTTCATACCCTTATGGCTGTTCCACATATACTTCCTCTTCAAGATAGCCATTTAAGAATGCCGACTTGACATCCATTTGATAAACATGCCATTTGTTTTGTGCAACAATGGCCAAAACTGTTCTGATTGTATCCATGCGTGCAACAGGTGCAAATGTTTCATTGAAGTCTATGTCGAGTTGTTGTGTGAACCCTCTTTTGACCATTCTTGATTTGTGCTTCTGCACATTCCCATCAGCATCTTGCTTGGTCTTGTAAATCCATTTGACACTGATTACATCTTTGTATTTTGGTACATCAACCAGTTCCCATGTCTGGTTCTTTTCAATCCATTCTATTTCATCATCCATGGCTTGTGCCCATACTTCTTCTTCAACAACTTCTTCAAATGTTAGTGGATCATATATAGGAGAAAATAATGCAAAGAGAGAGAATGAATTTGGTGTACCAACTTCATATAATTCTCGCAGACTTCTTGTCTTCACCGGTTCTGTCGATGTCGATCTTGACGAAATGCTTGATGGAGTCTGTTGTCTGCTTGGTGTGCTTGTCGGTGTAGCTTGAGCTGCTAATTTTGTCGATGGTCCTTGTGCTGAACCATGTCGTGGTGTCATGGGAGTCAACGGTGCTGCGACCGATTGAATTGGATGTGGTTTTTGAACCACTTCCTCTTCCATATCATCATTGTCAACATTCGACACAATCTTGACATTTATGTTGACGATTCCATCCCATGATTCATTCTCGACAAATTGAACATCTTGACTGATAATCACTTTCCTTGTGATGGGATCATACAACTTGTATGCTTTTGTGTCTTCAGAATAGTCGACAAAAATACATTTTTGTCCCTTCTTGTCTAGCTTCATTCTCAGCTCATATAGAACATGAGCATATGCAACACAACCAAAAACTTTTAAATGAGAAACAGTATGATTCATACCTGTCCATGCTTCTTGGGGAAATTTGTTCTTCACACTCTTTGTCGGACATCGGTTCATAATGTATACAGTAGTTGCGACTGCTTCACCCCAATATTCATATGGCAAATGCTTGGCTACCAACATGCTATGTGCCATCTCCATGATGGTTATGTTCTTTCTTTCGGAAATACCGTTTTGTTGAGTTGTATACCGTGCAGTGAATTGTTTCTGTATGCCATGGGTCTTGCAAAAATTTAGAAATTCATTTGAAACATATTCAAATCCTCTATAAATCCTTAAGATCTTGATGCGGTGTCCACTCTGGTTCTCCACAAGTTCCTTTAACTACTGGAAATAACTAAATGCATCAGATTTATGTTTCAAAAAATATACCCATGTTTTTCTTGAGTAGTCATCAATAAAAGTTAGAAAATACTTGCAGCCACCAATTGATGATGTCTGTATTGGACCACAAATATCAGAGTGCACAATTTCAAGTGGTGTGCGTGCTCTATAGGAATTTCTCACTAGAAAAGTCTCTCTATGCTGCTTGTCAAAAATACAGCCTTCACAAACCCTTTCTGGTCTGTCAATCAATGGTAAAGCTTTTACCATATTCTTTGTGTGCAATAGCTTCAACCCACCAAAAGTCAGATGTCCAAATTTGAAATGCCACAACCAGGATTCATCCTGAACTTCTGTTTGAAATGCAACTTGCAAATTAGCGCTGCCATTTTCTTTCTTGTCAAGGAGCTCGACTGTTTCTTTACTTTCTGCCTTGAATGCAAATCCTGTGTTTTTCTTCCCTTTAATGTCGGGAACTATCCTCAATGAAAACAAGTGGTTTCCTGTCATTGACACTTTTGCTATCAACTGGTCACTTGGACGCTTGTCTTTGATCACACAGTGATCATCTTCCATGTAGACTCTGTAGCCTTTTTGTATCAACTATCCAATGCTTAACAAATTATGTTTCAGACCTTCGACATGATAGACATCAGGGATATACTTACTCTCCCCCTGTTTGATTAGAAATTAAATAGTTCTTTTTCCTAAAACAGTAACTTGGACATTGTTTCCAAGTGTAACATCAGTTTGAACTAAATTGTCTAGACTGGAAAACAAATTTAAATTACCAGTCATGTGATTACTACATCCTAAATCTAAGTACCATATGTCATGTGGAATTTCTTGAATAGCATTGCATTTAAGTGGAGATGTCGATGCCATTAACATTTCACTTGTCGAAGTGCTGGTACTAGTCGACTGATTTGGGATTTTCCTTCCTTGGTCATATTGTTTCTTTCTACACTCATATGCATAATGACAAAACTTTTTGCAATAATGACATTGGATTTTTTATTTATCAAACCTCTGGCCACTTGGCTGACTTGGGTTTTGATTTTCTCCTCTACCACCGACATTTGCAAGAATTCTGCCTCGTCATCCTCTTGTTCCCCCTTGCCTCTACCATGGCTTATGGATGACTGCACGCTGCAAATGCACCTTCCAATGATGTCTGTATTCTAATGAGTCTGTGTTCATGATTGATGAGTGAAGCTTGTAGCTCATCAATGGTAAATGTTGACATGTTTATGTGTTCTTCCAAGGTCAGAACCAAGTTTTCAAATCTTGGGGGAAGACTTCTGCGAATTTTTTCAACCACCCTTTGGTCTTCTATGGCTTCTCCATGAGATTTCAGTTGGTTTACAAAACCAACAAATTTGGTGTAGAATGTGTCTATAGTCTTTGAATCTTTTATGGACAGAGATTCAAAATCTCTTCTCAGAATCTATAGCTTGGATGTCTTGACCTTATCCAAACCTTGATAGGCAATCTCCAATGTATCCCATGCCTGCTTATCATTATTTTTTGCTTCTTTTCTTGGGAGTATGCTTTCATGCATAGCTTGATGTATGTAAAACATAGCTTTTCCATCTTTCTTCCTATGTTCCTTAAATACATCTTTCTCATCCTGTGTGAAATTGTTATATGCTTTCATGTCTGCTGGTTATGCATAACCATGCTGGACTATATCCCAAAAATCTTGACCTATAAACAAAGCCTTCATATTTAGAGACCAATATTCATAATTCTTTCCTGTAAAAACAGGAGTTTGCAATGAACCAGAAGTGGAAGACATTTTTAATTTTTAATTAACTTTCCTTAGAAAATTACTTTTCCACTTTTTAAGACAAGATTTCTTTCCTAAACATTGCTTTGATACCAGTGGTCTCGGCATGCTGGACAACGTTAGAGTAACGTTGAGCTGGTTTTGAGTATCGTCATAGTCGTTCCAGGCCTGTATGTTGCGCCCGCCTTTGAGAGTAAAATCTTCGAATTTGTCTCCATTCCAATACCCGACAGGATCCAAATACATCGAGATGAGGTTGTTGATGTCCACACCCATGTGGTTGTCCTTGATATCATAAAAATCCATGGTCTTGATCGTATCGAACTCCACTGTAAACAAGTGATTGTCTGTCTACGCAATACTGCTGGTGTTAAGCAAACAGAAATACTCGGCCGACATAGCGCCCTTGGGAGATGTTTCAAGCGTGATGATGAAGGATATTCTGTGCCCACCTGCGTAAGTGGAGAGACGCACCATGCAGAAAACAAAGGTAGTGCTGAAGGATGAAAGCGTCCCTTTGCTTTTCATCTGCACGAGAATCCAATACAGAGCCCGACTGATCATAAAAGACATTTAATTTGTGAGGGTGAGGACGGATTGGGAGCGGATGAGTGAAGTATCCGCCTCCAAGCTACGGTTGGTTCCATTGAATCCGTCGAAGACAAAAGTGATGAGAAAAACTGGTATAACAAGGGAGAAAAAGGCCATAAGTCTGAGGTTGCCGACACAGGGTCTCAAGAATCCAGGAGACACAATTTCTTCTCCATGAATCCATCTATTTTTTCTTTGCGTATATTATTTGAATGAACCATTGTTGGATATATATTATGAGCATGGTCAACTCATGGTTTTTAAGGATTTGCCCGTGTGATTTCTAATTTGAACCACCTAACTTTTCTCTAGGAAGTTGCTAAGACGAAAGGCATGTTAAAGTTAGATCCACTCAAAAATTAATAATTTCATGATAAAATTTTATTTATCATATCTTATAGTTATCAAAGTAAATCTCATAGTTATCAAAGTCCAGAAAGGGAAAAAACACATCCCAACAAAATACCCATATTAAAGTTAGATCCACTCAATAAATTAATTATTTTAGAAGGAAACACATATTAAAGTTAGATTCATTCAATAAATTAATAAATGTCATGATAATCTCTTATTTATTGTATCACTTAGCTATCAAAGTACATTCCATAGTTATAAAAACCAATCACAAGAACGAGGAAATTCATAAAATTAAATAGTTATGAATATTTTTGCAAAAAGTCTACACTCTAGAAGGTGGTGGAAAGCTTAAAGTCTAAGGTATACATACTAAAGTCTATGAAAGGTGTATAAAGTGGTATAAAGCGATGTTCATTGGATGTAGCTTGGGTGGATGGGAGGAATGAATGTTACTCTCTCCACCCAGGTTTTATTCTTGTAAGTGTCATGCTGCTCTTGTGAGCCCCTATGTAATGCTTGATATGCTCTTGTGAAGCCCTTTGTAATAAATGTGTGGATGATGATACATAGCCATCCCTTGATGATACATAGCCATCCCTTGATTCAGTTTGAATATCAAGTATTGGGATTTTCCGCGGATTATCCCTCTAACAAATGGTGAACCACATTAAAAAAAAAAAAAAGTGGTATAAAGCTTAAAGTCTAAGGTGTACATACTAAATCCTATAAAAGATGTATATGTACATTCCATACTCTTTTTTAACTATTTAGAAAAAAATACATTCACACTCACACAACAAATTAATAATCTCATAGAACTATTTTTTACATTAAATTTCTATTCATATTACATAATCTAAATTTTAATATTGATTATTATTTGAAAAAACTTTGGAATATCATAAAGACATTGTCATATTTGTATGTTGACTTGAAGTAATTAACACTATAGATCCATTTAAAAGGTGATCTACCAAGCAAGCACTGAGAGGAATCAAATCTTTCAAGCTCTAAACCTTTCGTTATAGTGGAAATGTTGAGGAAATGTGTAATCCAATGTTATGGTTTTAATTTATCTAATTTATGTTGTTATATATAGATATGCAATTGTAAATATTTTAAATTTAATTTAAGCCTAGGTGTTATTTTTAATATATATATATATATATATATGGGTGATTCCATGAAGATGGGTAACACTTTTTGGCCAAATTTGGCGATGAAAACCTGATTTTTTACTCATGTGCTAGATAGAAGCCTCCAAA
>LPNX010815898.1:853122-875799 GCA_001517045.1 Pseudotsuga menziesii | reverse complement strand
GCATACTAAAACATTTTTTTAACATGTAAGGTCATTATGAAACCAAACTATTTTCACATAATAACAACTTTAAATCTTAATATCTTGACCAAGATTTCTGTTATAATGATTTTTATTATTTTGTTCTAGGATTTACAGATTTCCAAGTTTTAAGCTAGCTTACTTGTTATTCAATATTTTTGCATGTTATGAATGCCTTATTGAAGGTGATACTTGAATGCTTAACAACTTTAAAACTTTACTTATGAGCTCTAGATTGTAGACTGGGTTACTAGGTAACATAGGTATTACTTAGCCTATCGGCTAAAGCATATCCTACTTACCAATTTGCAGGTGTTGCGGTGAAGAGATTGATTCGTGCATTGGCATCTAAGAGCCCTAAATATGGACCACAAAGGGACCTTAAACATGCTAAATGGTTTTGACAAAAACACTAACACATCGAAATATGTAAGGTCACCTTACCATATACTAGTTCTAGGTTTTTAACATAAACATCATATGAAGATTATGTAAAAGGATTTGATGTTGCTAGAACTATGGTGATGTGGTTAATATTTTGTATTAAGTGGAGGTTGGTGAAATATTTAAAGGCGACCAAGTGAAGGGTACTATTTTTCTTTCCAGCTTGATGAGGGTTTTACCCAAAATTAAGCCTTAGGGTTTTTGGCACTTTTGACTTTGTTTTGTGTTGTGGGTTTACGGGAGAGCTTAAGGCTCTTGGCCCCTTCATCGTTAGACTCTGTTGCTGCATTGTTCGCCTTTGGGTTCACCAAGACAATGGTGTTGGATCCTTTCAAAATATTTTTTCATAACAAACAAGTTGTTACAGGTCTAATTCGTAACCCGTTTTCCCCACAGTCGCATCTTAACTACTGTAATTTATTTCTTTATCAGATATTTGAAAACTAGTTTTAATTCTTAACTTGTTGTTGGAAGGTAAACTTGTCGATTCGTTCCATGCCGATGTTGGCTGCATAGAGCTTGGGGTTTTAATAGCGTTCAGGGCTCTAGTAAGACCTATGAGGCTCAAACCTTGGGTCTTTGGTGAAGTGAACTGCGTTCCTCCTACTTGGTTTGACTTTGTTGGGAGTCCATACAAAAATATTTGATATTATGGTATTTTTTCTATAGTTTTGCCACTATGGCGTTTAAAGATGGAAACACTGGTTCTGAAGCCTGCGGTTAGACGAGATGGCTTTTGTTTTACATTAAGTTACTCTTTACAGATCGTCAGTCTTGGGAAATGTTAAGATGCAGTTCCAATGTGTAAATATGTTGTGGGTTTTTTATAATGTGATATCTTACAGTATTTTTGTTTCTTTTAAACAATTGAAAGTTTAATGTAACAATTGTTTGCCAGAGTTTAAGGTCTGCATGACTCTTTTGTCTGTCCTATGCAATTTTTAGAATGCTTTGTACCTGGTTCACTAGTGTTTCACTATTACTTCCAGTTCTTTTTACAAGTGAGGCGCTAACATCAATTTGTCAACCAGATTACTCCATGAAATGGGAGTATTACATTTCCTACCATACAGTATATCAAAAGGACTATGTTTAGCTAAATCTTGATAGTGATTGTTATATGCAAACTCGAGTAAGTGAAAATAATATTCCCATTTCTTTGGATGATCTCTAACATACATCCGTAACATATCCTATAAAACTTGATTTACTCTTTCTATTTGTCCATCTGTTTCTGGATGCTAAGCAAGACTGAAATTTAATTTAGTATCTAGTCCTTTAAAAAATGACTTTCAAAAATTACTAGTAAACTTAGGATCTCTATAAACAAGTATTACCTTAGGAATTGCATGCAAACAAAATATTTCCTTCATAAAAGTATCAACAATATTAGCATATTTATAAGTAGTTTTAACACATATAAAATGAGCTTTCTTTCTAAGTTTGTCTACCACTACCATTACATAAACATTTTTCTTTTGATTTTTAGGCAGTCCTGTTATGAAATCAAGGCTGATTATTTTCCATTTCCAATCTGCGTTTGGAAACTGTTGCAAAAGACCTGTTGGGTGTCGATGCTTAGCTTTAACTTGCTGGCATTCTATACACCTAGATATATATTCAGGTTCTTCATTTTTCATACTAGGCCAAAGCTAATATTTCCTTAGAATTGTTATCATCTTTTGATAACCCAGATGTCCTGAATAAGGACTTTTATGTACTTTATTTAAAATCAAGAATTTAATTTCTATTATATTAGGTAAATATAGTCTTTTTATATACCATTAATCCTTTTTCATTCAATCTCAAATCTGTTTTTACATTTTCAGATTCATTTTTTGTTACTTTTTTTCTTAGTTTTTGACATTCTTTTTCCATTTTTACTCCATCTTGTTTGCCTTGCGTTCTGATTTTGTTGATCAAACAAGTATTGCAAGCTTACGTTATCAGACATTAATAAAAATATTCTACCGATTTGATGATCGCGCCACCTTTTTAAAGCATGTATTATGGATTCCAACTCTAAATCGTAAGTGGCACAATTCTTTTCATCTATTTTTAACTAAGTTCTTGACTCATATTCTATTATGTGACCTTCTTGTGTTAGTACTCCACCCAAACCCTCATTACATGCATCACTGCACACAACAAAGTCCTTGTTTGGATCCGTTATTTTTAAAATAGGTGCAGTAGTTAACAATTCCTTTAACTTATTAAAACTTTCTTCACACTTTAGATCTCATACAAATATTTTTCTGTTTTTCTGTAAGGATGTTATGGGATTCACGATCTTCGAGAATCCTTCTATGAATTTCTGGTAATAACCTATAATCCCCATGAATGATCATACATCCAATACATATTTAGGAGCATGCCATTCCATTATTGGTTTTATCTTATCAGGATCTACTGATATCCTTTCCTTGGATATCACATGACCTAGATACTATATTTTATCTTTAAAGAATTCACATTTACTGAATTTAGAATATAGGTTATGTTCTCTTAGAACTTGTAATATTATCTGCAAATGTGCTTCTGACCATGCCATCCAATGGAGACAAATATCTAGTCATTAGCTTCAATAATGTACTTTTTCCTGCTCCAATTGGACCAACCAAAGCTATTCTTGAATCCAGGTCTACCCCAAAATCTATACTCTTATATACGAGGTTGTCATGAGTGTACCCACGACTCATGGTTGGATCAAGGCCTGACTCAATTGAAGTGCTAAAAAGGAAAACAATAAAGTACTATATGCAGGAAAGGTCTTCAAACTACTTTAAAAATGAAGCATCTGAACCAATATTCCTTAGGGTGAACCAAAGGTTCAGAAACACAACACAAAAACACTCTGTTATGCAGTTCTAGTCACTACTTTGGTCTGTCCCTTTAGGCTTTACTCAAATTATTTTATTGTACAAATGGTGTTATTACCTCACAGGAACTTGCTCATAGGATGAAATTCTCCACAATCCACTCAAACACACAAATTGCAAACTTTTCTTCCACATGAGTGCCATCATGAGTGCTTTTCTATCTGATCTCGGTATTCAAACTAAACCTGAGTGGTCATTTTGACATCTGGATGCTGTGAGAAACTGAAATTTTGTTGGAGCAGGCCTGGTGACAACATCTGGATTTGTCTGGGGATGGCATGCTCCCTGTGACCTACCAAGAATAAGTATACCTGTGCCTTTCCAATGAAACCATCTCTAATATTTATACCTTGTCCTTCCTGCTATTCACTGCTTTGAAAATGAAAACAAAAAATACCAGTGCCTTGTTTCCATTGGGATGGAGTCCTTTTATCTTATTCCTAACCTATTCCAAACTTTGAAAACCTGCTCTTCTTATACTGCAAAAGCAAATTGCAAATTCAAATTGCTCATACTACAAACTTAAGGAATTTCTTGAAGCATCAAGCTTATTTATTTACAGCTCCCATTCTAATCATCTGCTTTCTTTTGATTAGCTAAAATCATGCTTCCAATGAAGCCATACAAATATTTGACTAACTAGTAAAACTTCTGATCTAGAGATGATGAATAAAGGAGCCCATGGAATATCAAAATTCATTTCAAAAGAAGAGAAAAGCCAACTTTCATTTGACAAAAACAATATGACATTTGAGCTGCTCAAAGAATCCATATAATCAACAAATGGATCAATGAAGCTATAAATAAATACCTCTTGCTGATGTTTAAGTTGAAAATCAAAATATCTCTATATATCCTCTTCCTCATAATGGCTACCACTTTCAGCTACCTGCAAATCTAAACATGGTTGCAGATTGATTTTTTTGATAATCATAGGTTGTTTGATATTTTCTACAAATCCAGTTTGAAACATGATGAATGTAGGCCTACTGAATTGCAAATATGGATGCTCAATGTCTTCTACAGATTCAAGATGGTTGATTTCCACACAATGTTGTTCCTCATCAAAATTTGATTCATAGTTGTCATACATCTGTGTGCTACTCCTCAAATCAACAAAAGGTGATGTAGGGATCCGCTACTCTTCATTTGAATACTCATCATAGATTGGCATATCTTCAGAGTGAATCGGTTCATGCTGATCCCAATCTAGAACTTCAATGTCTTCATCATAAAATGGGGCATTCTGATCAATTTCTAAAGATGAATATTTCTGTTCTATGATGCTATCATCAACTTTAATATCAGAATTTTGAAAAATTTCTTATTGTATAACAGAATTAGAGGAAGATAATAGATCTTCTTCCTTCTTCATAGCATAACCACCACCTTCATGTTTACTACTAGAAGAATCTACTACTAAACCCTGGATATATAATGCATATCCCCTACAACAATGCTCAAAAAGACACTCAGTTGGGTAAATCCTCTTACAATATGAATACAAAGCATCATGAAAATATTTCAAAGAGGAAATACTAGAAGCAAGAAGAGTTCTGTACCATTGTATCGCACAACCATCTAATGAATACATAAAAATTTTCATCAATACATCTTCATGATGTATACTTAGTTGATCCATGCATTGATGAAATTTAATTACATGATGTGACAGATTGTCCTTTTCCTTTTCTCTGAATTGCAGAACAAAATCTCCCCATTCGTCCATGATAGGTACTGTATTTGGAAAGCCAGGAACAACTGAGAAATTGAGCGGAGCAAATCTCTATGCCAAAATAGTATAAAAACCATTTGACATCTTGGTATTGTAAAATCGCCTCTAGATTCTTCAAACATGGAGTCACCTTAAATCTATAGTCAAACTAGTGTCCTGCTCCTGTCCATCATCAAGAGATGGATCTGATTGTTGTCATTCTTTCCCAGGGAAGATATCTTCACTCCTCCATCCCCGGTGACAGTGCCAGAAGCTGTTATCCCTAAAGTTGAACCTAGAATACAGGGGTTCAAGCTTAAATAAATCTTTTAAATATAATTCAATAAATCAAAATCAAGACTGAATTGGTATATAATCAAAGATATAGGAAAATCACATAACCATTAAAGATCTGTATGACATAAAGTGGAATACAAAATTCAATATCAAGGGAACTACAAGCACGAATTTATGGAATAAAACTGACTCTGTCACTAAATATTTGAAAGATAACTGTATTTCATTACAAGAATCATGTAGTGGATTGTATTTTACCACACACAGGATAAATCATAAAAAACACAATTCATAAAAATAAAAAATCAGCTCGTAACCATAATCATATCAAAGTAGAACATGTATTGAAGATGCAGAGAGTTTCATATCATACAGTATACAAAAAATTGGATTCCCATCCTCCAATTTCCTCCCCCCTTCATATCTAGTTGCTACCTCCTTATATACAAAAAATTTGAGTTTTTGAGATACTTATCAGATCCTATTTCTATGGATTGAATTCTTTCAAAAAAAGTAAAATCGATCTTCTTGAAACAATATTAATACAAGTGTAATAAAATAGAAATAAAAATAGACATCTGTCAAGCCCTAATTGCTTTCAAAATCCAATGTGTATGAGCCAGTGGGGGATGAACACCAAGCCATGGATTCAGTGGTAACAAACTTGGTACATTTTCAAAAGGATGTCTAGAGGCCCTCATTTCTAGAACTTCACGAAACCCTTTTTTGAACTTGTCACTAATTTGGCACAGCAATCCAACTAATGAGGTTGATTCATGAGCAGGATTTGCAGATCTGGGTTCTAATATGTTTCCAGTTGTGGCATTGATGTAAAAGCCACATGTATGTGCTATAATGCAGTAACTACGAAATTCTAATGTCAACACATATAGGTAAATTAAATCTCCAAGAAGCCTCCTATAGCCTAGAGGATTGAATGAATAAAATGCAATTCTTTCTACACATTTGATCTCTTGTGAAGATGGGCATACAACAAGATTCTCAAGCAAACCAGTGGCATCATCCATAAAACCCAATCCTTCAAGTTCAGGAACCTCTGCAAGTGAATCAATGGTTTCAAGATGATTAGTCGGTTCATCTAGCAATAGAAGATGAGGTAGTATCCAAGCAAGCCATGCAAAAATTACGTGACTTCTCTGCCAATCCGATAAATTTTGAATAGGCATAATCTGTGCTTTTCACGTCAAACCAAATTTCCCAACTGCCGCATGCATCTTCTCTTCTTCAATACCAGGATATTCATTCATCATGTACTGCAGTGCAGACACACTCAGCTCTAGTTTATCCGCTAGATGCTGATGAAACTGAGCAATATGAAGATGATTATGGTGTTTCACCATGCCATCCAATGGGGACAAATCTCCTTTCATTAGCTTCAATAATGTACTTTTTCCTGCTCCATTTGGACCAACCAAATCTATTCTTGAATCCAGGTCTACCCAAAAATCTATACTCTTATATATGAGGGTGTCATGAGTATACCCACAAATCATGGTCAGATCAAGGCTTCACTCAATTGAAGCACTATAAAGGCAAACAATACAGTATTGTATGCAGAAAAGGTCTTCAAACTACTTTAATAATGAAGCATCTAAACCAATATTCCTCAGGGTGAACCAAAGGTTCGAAAACACAACACAAAAACACTCTATTATGCAGTTCTAGTCTCTACTCTGATCTGTCCCTTCAAGCTCTAATCAAATTATTATATTGTACAGATGGTGTTATTACCTCACAGGCACTTGCTCGTAGGATGAAATTCTCGGCAATCCGCTCAAACACACAAGTTGTAAACTTTTCTTCCACATGAGTGCCATCAAGAGTGCTTTTCTATCTGATCTCGATATTCAAATTGAACCTGAGTGGTCATTTTGTCATCTGGATGTTTCCAGAAATTGAAATTTTGTTGGAGCAGACCTGGTGACAACAGGGAGAAACCAATTCCTCCACCTGGGCCTCTGCCACTTAAATCATCCATCTCAATGACAAGCTCACAAAACAATGGCAATCTTGGGAAGAGCGGCAATGTGTGCTCAAAAGGACAAAGGGATACAGACTCAAGCATAGATGAATAAGGCAACAATGAACTATAGTTTCCTTGCTCTCAAATGTCCTCCTCCTTTAATGCATCCAAGAGGTTCAATATATAGCCCTTTAATAGGCAATGAAGGGTCGAGTCGAAGCGTTTCCAGGCATATGGAAGGCCTAAAAACTAATGAGAAATTAAAAACTAATTATAGATTATGAAAAGTAAGAAGAAAGTACAAAACATAGCCACTTAATTTACTATAAAGATTTGAGAATCCCAAAAAAAATATAACACCTAAAAAGAGAGTATATAGTAGGTTGAATATGATGGGAATAAAATAATTTTAATTTTTATGGCTATTGTCTTTGGGCTCTAGGTCTCACAAAGTATTCTTGGAAAAAAGACGAAAGATTTCAGAAGTTCTTAAAAGAGGAACTAGTTGTTCAAATACAAACCCCTTGCTCTATCATATTGCTCAAAAGCATATACTTAAAATTTGAAGAAGAAGATAATTTAGATGCATCACTAGAATTAAATGCTTTTACTACAAAGAACAATAAATACTTTGCATTGAAACACACATTCCTAATTTTGAAGCAACACATAAGCTATATCTGTCACTTGCATTCAATCATTTTACAAAAGAGAATAATAAGGAAGTTGCAACACTTGTACTTAATATTTGAACAAGAAAATAAGCTAGATGCATCACTAACATTCAATGCCTTTACAAAATAGCATAATAAAGAAGCTACCCTCTTAAAAAGATGCAATTCTAGCAAAATTGAGAGTATACTAATTACTTTCATAAAATTATGAAACAAATGAATACATACAAAAAAAAATAGATTGTCATTCCAGGATCACTTGGCATACTCTAGTATAAAAAAATGTAAATATGGAAGAACCTCTATGCTTTGCAAACAAAGATAAATTAACAAATTTAAATATTATAGATGCATCCATGTAGATGCGCATCATCATAAAGTAACAAATAATGCTGCTGAAAATGTGAATAAGAATGTTCTCCAACCATCTCATCATAAAAAGTAAACCTAGGAGTTCCATACTCCTCATGTGGCACCATAAAAAAGAACCCTTTCACCCATACTTCATTGAGGCTAATGCTGCAAAACATGGAATTGTAGGATGTAGGAGAATGAACTAACTTACCCCAATGATAAAAAAATTCATAAGTTTCATCATGTAAAGGATCCATATGGGTAGTATCATGCAGCTCCTTCAAATGTGTGAAACCTTTGTCATAGATGGGTTCCAATGTAGAGGAATCATGCTCTTCTTTAAAAATTGCATAACCTTCATCAAGCGGCAATTCAAGTTCCTCTTCCACCACATCAAGTGTTTGGATCTCATTAATATAATCTTCAAACAGACCAAGCACACTCAAATTTACACATTTCTCATGATCGACCATGTCATGAGAACCCTCTGAATAATCTACCATTTGACAATCCGAAACATAGGAGGAAAAACAAGTATCTTGTAACTTTTCAAGAAGTTGCTCATTCTGAATTGTGAGCTTATGATTATCCTCATTATTATTCAAGTATGTATCATGTAAACATTCATTAAGCTCAACCAAATTGTTTCTATCAAAAATCAAGGACTTGAAACTACCTTCAATGTTGCACATTTCTCTTTGAATCTTCTCAATGTCTTCAAGGAAAGATGGATCCTCCAATGAAGAAAATTTCCAACAATAATTTGAAACCAATGCTTTACTTTCATGTATTATTCTAAGGGCCTCTTGTATATTCTTTTCATTCATATTTAAGGACCCTTCAAGAAAATGAGGCACTTGCAAATGAACCTCCTCATCTTCTTCCTTCTTGCTTAGACCAACTTCATGAAGCTCAAGTGGTGATGGGTAAGTTGATCTTGTTTCTTCTTCAACTACTTCAAGGTATTCATTTTCATGTTTAATGGAAGTTTGTCTTGCAGCAACAATTTCAAAATTTCTCTCTATGTCACCAACATAGAGGTGTAAGTACCCATCAGTAGGTACTCCTTCATAGTTCAAGCATCCATCATTAGATACTCTTTGTTTCATTTCCAAGGAAGAATGTGTCTCAAAATTATCTTCAGTATTTTCAATAGAAACTCCTTCATACTCATGTGATTTCTATTCATATTTTTCAGAGTCACTTGGGAGTGAATTTTTATCATCTTCATGTACTACTTCTTCTACTTCACCTATTTCAGAACTAGGTGGTGCATGGGTCTCCTCCTTTTGCTCCTTCAAGCAAGCTGATGCATTTTACCTCTTGGTTTTCTTAAAATCAATATATTTTTCCCAAATTTGGATACCCAACAATTCAAATAATTTCATAATATTCTTGGTCATGTCTTCAATTATAGCTTCAATGAGTTTTATATGCTCCTCACCATCATATGAGGTTCCCCTTTTATCCCCAGTCATTGTTTCCTCTTCAACAAAAGGAATTTTGGGTTTCAATATCTAATGGTGGTCCCTGAATTATTGTTCTCATAAATATAATACCAAATAAGGTCTCAAGATAATGCTCGTATACCACTTGTAATGTCCCTTTTTTAAATTTTTACAAAAAAGCCCAATTTTCCAATTTTTTCATAATTTTGGCTCTTGACTAGTTTAAGTGTCTTGGTCTCCAAATCAGCCCAATTGCTCCCAAATATTCAGAGAAGCTGTATGAATGATATAATAACTTTATTATTATGTTAATATATGTATTATGTCTCTCCAATCACTTCTGCAAGTCTGTACTAAATTCTGAACAAGATAGATGATTTTACTAGAAATTTTGGGTTCAAATCCCCCCGGGGTAAGTGATAGAAATGGATTCCCAAATGTGCAGAAACCCACTAGAATTATTAAATTGAATAAGGGGATGTGTATAATACATTATAAAATACTCATATGCATAAACAGTTGACCTCCCATGGCTGTTATCACTTCTTTCCATCAAATATGAAAAACTAGTTTTGGACCCTTAGGAAAATGAGGTGTAGTTTGCCCCAAATGCTATGAAATTTGACCCAATGGCCACAAATTATCTGTTACTGAAAATGAAACCCATAATATACTTTAATTAAATTCCATTGATTCATAAATCATCAATATTACATACAACCATTCGAATCCATCAATATTACAAGAGTTTACAAAAAGGTAGTGGGAAAATGGCATTGTTTATTCATTATTGAGCAATAATACCTGCGATTTCTTGGAATTTAGAGCTGATATATTTATGAACATAAATATAAGATAATTTACATCAGAATACAAAATACTAGATCAAGATAAGCTCCCTCAAAGAGATGAATAGCTCACCAAGTGCACCTCACTCCATAGAGATGAAATATGGTGAGAAAACTTGAGATGGAAGGAAGAACAAGCTCAAATTGATGTGTCCATGAGCTGATTTAGTTTTCACCTGTAACTTATGACTCCATTTAATCTCATTGAAATACCTAGGTGGCCACTCCAAACACCAACTAGGATGGGAATCTTTCACCCTCGAAATTGGCTAAGGCATGAACTAGTCATCCACTAGCTCTCTCTCCTCACAATAGAAAATCTCAAAAATGATCAAAAGGTTCTTCTCATGGATGATCCATGAATTTTATAAAAATTATTGGTCTTCTAGGTTCAAAATCCAAGTTGAATTGATGTGGCTTCTCATGCTATGCCATGTGGCCTCTCTCTTCACCTTCCCTCTTCTCCCAAATTCGAGTAGGAGCCTCTTGGACTTGTCCAATTCCCATGAGAAGCATCTAAGATGCTATATTGAGGTTTGACATGTCAGATATTTCAGTATTTCAGCCTTCATATCTGACTTGTTTTATAACTGTCATAAAATCTCCATCATTAGTGTCATAAATGTAAGGGGAATCTATCCAAGTGTCCATGAAACTCCCATTTGGATATTACTCTCCCATATAAGTTACAATTCAACCCGAATTAGACCTATGAATTATATGGACAAGTATATTAACCTCATAATCCATCCCAAAACATTAGGCTTCCCATAGATTCGATATTACAAGAGGAGGATTCCATTTAACATAGGAATTCTAGCTTGAGTGGACCCCATAGTCTCCATGTGTCTCCATTTTCCATAGCCATTTAATTTTTCACTTGAATTAGTTTTCCATGGCCATTTAATTTAAATAAATATTTATTCCTTCCAATGTCTAAAGAACATTTATTATCTCCCTTATTAACTTCCCAATGTTTCCACCCAACCTAGGGAACTAGTAGGATTGATGGAGTTTTCTTGCTATGCAATTACTTGAATGGGGAAATTGCAATACATAGATGGTTCCCTTATTCTTATCAACTAGAATGGGTTTGGATACCCATTCATTCAAGGGAACCATATAGATAAATATGACCTTGAGCATATTCTTTATCTCTTCCTTAATGGGAGGCGCCTTACGGGAATTCATCGTGTGTAAGCATTGTCGAACATGCCTAACATCAAGGTACATTTTAATCTCATGATTGACAATTGGAGGGTCTATTCCTGAAATCTCCTCATACAACTAAAAAAATACATCATGAAATTATTTGCAAAACCCAACATAAGCTCCGTAAAGACCAACGATTTCTTCAATTTTACCGAAACAAATTCGAGATCAAACTCTTGCAATATAAAAATACACTTATTATATTTTCCCCCTATCATATGTCTTGTTAGGATGAACTGAAATAGATTGATATGAGCCACGATTATAGTTTGGAAGGATTATATAATGTCTCAATCGTTGAACCCCATGGACAGTAGCTAGGGATAAATTCTCAATGTGAGTGTAAAGAACTTAAGCATCAATAAGGTTCTGAATAAGATAGCATACAATGTGTTCTTGGATCTCATTTTCCTCTTAAACCAAAATCATTCCAATCATCTCTTGAGACATAGAAACATATAACAAAAAATCATGTCTATATTCGGGTGGTCTAAGCACGGGGGATGATGCCAAGGATTTCTTCAATGCATTAAAAGACTCCCGATCTCACTCATCCTGAATAAAAGGAGTGTCTTTCTTCAAAAGGTGCATGAATACCATGGTCAAATTGGAAAAATTGACAACAAAACTCCATAAGAAGTTAGCCATCCCTTGCAAACTCTGAAGGTGTCTAATAGTGTACAGGGGAGACAATCAAAATATTGCCTTGACCTTAATAGGATCGACCCTAATCCCATCCTTAGAAACTATGAATCATAATAACTAACCTAATTTCATGCAAAAAATGCATTTATGAGGATTCAAACCAATTTGATACCGATGACATCTTTCGAAAACCAAGCGCAAATGGTTTGGATGATCCACTCTCAAACGGGAGTGAGCAGCTAAATCATCTAGATAGACTTCAATAATTCGCTTAAGGTCATGAAAAGAAAAGTTCATCGCCCGCTAAAATGTAGCTTCGACATTTTTTAGGATGAAGGCCATTTTCCGGTAAGCAAAAGTACCCCAAGGACAAATGAAAGACATATTGTTTTGGTCCTCAGGATTGATTTGAATCTGATGGTATCCTGAAAAACCATCGATGAATGAAAATACTTCGCTTCCCACACACTCATCAAAAATTTGATCAATGAATGGTGTGGGAAAGTTATCCTTAGGATAGGCTTTCTTCAGGTCTCTAAATTCATTGCATACTCAGATGATTCCCTGCTTCTTATCAACCAGAACGGGATTGGATACCCATTCAGTCAAGGGAACGATATATATAAAGTCGGCCATGAGAAGGTTCTCTATCTTTGCTTTAATGGAAGCGGCCTTGCAGGGATTCATCACGTGTAAGTGTTGTCAAATAGGCTGAGCTTCAAAATAATTTTTAATCTCATTCTTGACAATATGAGTGTCTATTCATGGCATCTCATAAAAATACCAAGCAAATACATCATGAAATTATTTAAAAATCTTAGTGTATGTATGAATCTCATCGGGAGAACTGTATTCCCCAATGTAAACATTCTCAATTTTACTAGGAGTAGGAGAAACATTTATAGGGATAGTAGGTGACAAATTAGACATGTTTCCTTCGACATATATACCATGGATGCCTAATGGGATCACGGGACTAACAACCTTCTCACTAAGGGTCATCCTAAAGTCATCTTACTCGATTTGTTCAAGCTCTGGGAGGAAGTAAGAGCAATGGTGCAATTCCTCCCAAGGTCGTTCCAAACCATTCATGGCTTCGATAATCACTTCATCGAAAGGAAAAACATCATCGAAGCAATCATGTGAGTGTGATGACGCAACTACCCAAGAAGGCAGTGCAAAATTTTCATCCTCCTCCATCCACGAAAAGGAAGGACTAGGGTCTATAATGGGATCAAAATAAGCTTGATACGAAATAGCTGCCACTGAAAATGACATATCCATCTGATTAGGTCTAGGATATTCGTCCGAAGTGCTTGAAGCCGAAGAGAGAGTCCAAGGGTCCTCCAAATGTGTAGTTAGAAATGGGACTGAACTCGACGATGACAATTCTCTACCAAGAGTGGAACCTATAGTCAATATTGGTGCATAAATATTAAAGAATCCCATCAAGGACGGATACATTCCTACACCAACATTCTCAATTTTTGACTGAGAATTATCAATAACCGAGATAGTAGATCGCAGCAATGCTGATGAACTGGAATTATCAAATGAATTTTGATCCATCATGACAATCTTATCTTTGAAAGGGAAGAAAATCACACGAAATATGGAAGGCACAATCACTCTCATGTTGTAAATCCAGTTACGAACTAATAAAAGGTTGTAATCGAGGGGTGCATCAACCACCTCAACCTCGATGGAGATGGTCTTTCCTCCCAACTAGACCTTAAGAGAAGGGAGTATACCATTTGGCCAAAAATAACGTCCATCAAAGGAAGTCAACATGGTCCTGGATTTCGACAATGGGGGTGAACCTAGACCTTTCCAACAGGTTGGAGACATCACAGAGGCTGTAACACCTTCATCAATCACTGTGCATTTGATTGTGTTGTTCATACACTCCACATGTTAATAAAAGCGAGGCCTCACAACCATTTCATGCCTCACAACATTTTCATCTAACATCCTGTTGATACAACTGTGGCCACCTTCTTTGTTCGACAGGTTTTGATGCCCACCAAAAGAACTTCTGGAGTCCACGTTCCTTGAATTCATGTTTTGGTTATGCGACAAAGGATCCATTAACATAGCTGGGATCTGTACAATGAATTTTGAGGCTTAATCGACATGAGGTAACAAGTAAGTGAGTTGATCTCCCACAAAAAGATTGCAAGGGAAATTAACCTTACGTTTAGACTTCTTGTCCCCCCGAGAATCACCATTGTTCTTGTCATGATTAGCATTCCCTTCCCTATTCCCACCTCCCCTATTGTTTCTTCTCTTTTTCTTATTCCGTTTGGGCTATTGGTTACCCTTTTGGTCTGACGAGTGTACTAAAAGCACATCCACCATTTAGCTGGGATTGGACAAAGTGGTAGCTTGTCTAGTTGCAAACTGATTAATCAAAAAATCCCTCATTTAATTTGCAACCTGGTCTATGAATTTAGTACTTGCAAAGCTAACAATTCCATCAGCATGTGGCCCATGTTTAAACCTAGGCTCGAAGATAGACTGCAAAGCGTTAGGCATAATCTCATACAAGAACCCAGACTGATTGTAAATCAATTCTAGTTGTTGAGCTCACAATATAGCTTGTTCCTCATTCATGAATCTGAATGTGGAAACATCCATCATGATATATGGTAATAATGACTTAAGGAACCATTCCAATAGAAACTCAGGTGGAATGTTGGCCTTGATCAACCTCTTCTCTCTACACCACTCTTGAATATGATAAAAAAATGTGTGTGGCTTTGTCTTGCCAAAATGTTGGGAAGAGTTCGGTACCAACATTATAACATACTGGTAACTGAAAGTGGTTCAATAAGGTCATGGCTATATCATTAAAGGTTCGATATGTGTCCCCAGAAAAATCTATATACCATTTCACCATAGGTCCTGTGAGGGTGCATTGAAATAGTCATAAGCAAACTGAGTCATGATTCAAAGAATTGGGAGAGAAACATAGGTTGAAAGTGGCAACATGCTCTCTAGGGTCCTCGCCATTCTTACCTTCAAATTTTGGAATGTCATAAGGAAGCTTAGTGGGATCAACCAGCCACATGAAAACATGAGAACCCGGATCGTTGGTCAACTTCGACAAGTCAGGAATATTCAAAGTAGCTATGAAAGGGATCCTAGGTTTTTCCATTTGGTTCGAGGGTGCCTGATAGGATTGATTCATATAGGGTTGATTGTTGTAAATACCTTGGCCTTGGCCAGTCGAATAGTAACCTCCTCCTACTTGACCCATAAAAGGATACACAGGATATTATAATTAGGAACACCTTGAGACCGGGGTGCTACATATCCATAATTCTAAGATTGATAAAAGGATTGTCCCCCAGACATATAAGGAAGTACATAACCTCTCGACACATCAAGACAGAAAAATGAGGGAACAACATGGCTAGAGGCAGTACTCTGTCCTGAAGGACTGTGTAGGTTGTAAGGAGGGTGTGTCATAAGAAACACATTCGAAGGAATAGGTGTAGAAGAAAATGGAACATATGATAGAATATATGATGTACCTACAATGTTCACATATATAGGGTCAACTACGAGTGAAGGGATCCCAGTATTATTCCTGGATGAGGGTTATCGAAATCCTCCAAAAAATGGTGTGGAAGGTGCAATATGACCACTACCAAACTTATCAGCATTGAAAGGGATGGTAGTGCCCCCAGGAAAACCACTAGGACCAACACCAATATCGATGGCATATGATGGAAAACTCTCAGTTATATCTTTCATCCCAAATATAATAGGCCTAGTGCTAGAGGGAATATGGTGAGTCTCACCACTCAGCCAATGTGAGGAATACCTCCCATAAAAAACTGTAAAATCTGACATATGTAGTTCTGAATTGAAAGAAGTGCCTCCCACATGAGGTTCGGTTCCAACCAGAGTCTTAGGTTTGTTGAATGTCACATTCCCCATTCTAGAGGATGGAGAAGGAGGGACCTCCAACGTCTCAGATGTATGAATCATGATGAGACCGGTGTAGGGATCAAGGTGTGTATGAATGTGCCTAGAACTTCTAGTACTCTTTGGAGGAGTAGTATATCTGTAAGACAAAATACCTTCCAGACGACGAGAATGGCGAGGTGTTGGACCTCACTCCACGATGACTCAAAAAAAACAAAGACCATTCTAACTCACAAAGAGCACACTCCTATGAAAATCTAAGCCAAGTGCAAGCAAGACAATAGGGAGGATAAATAAGCTCCTGAATGTAGCAGGTATGATTCACCTAAGAGAGGCCTGAAACTACCATACACTACAAGTGGAGATTTGTAACAAATTATAGTGGCCCTTAGGTAAAGCGACTGTGTTGTCTGACCTCTACCTTGCCAGAACAATCACAGAATAACCTATGTAGGTACTCCCTCCGATACCTAGGTAAGGAAACTAAGGAAACCCAAATATAACCAATGCTTAGGCAAACATTCGCATGAGGGATCTACCTCATGGGAAGGGTAACAAAGCCCGAAGCTTGAAAGAACCAAAGGTACCTCAAAAGCCCCCAGATATGAATAATATACTGGAATTATATCCAGCATTACACAAAGAGTGGCAAGGGGCTATCCCCACCACAAACGTGTACGCTACCTTGTGCTTAAATCCTTTATAAGAGGATCCTCCTAATAACACTAATTATACCAAGGACATCACTCTCTCACCTGGACATACACCTACTTGTTTTTTTATTAGTCTTGGATAAATTTACTCACAAAACCCTATCCCAATACTCTAAAACCTAAGCTTGTTTGTGCACCACTATGAAATAAAAAGTGTAATTCATTTCAAATTAAGCATTTATTTTAAAGGATATGATTACTCAAAGGAAATGGTCGTGCAACTAGTGATGTTATGACTCAACAAATGAAATAAATATGCAGACCTAACAAACAATGCCTAGTGCAAGTTGTCTTTAATGATGAAAATAGGGTATGCCACTACATGAGATGCATAAATTTTCCTTCAAATGTCAATGCAGCGTTTCCTATATGAAATCCTAACTAATATACAAACAAGTAAAACCTAATGCAAGCACGAATTCCATGCAAATGCATCATGCATAAACATGCCAAAATTTTTTATTTTTTATTTTTGTAATAAATGATATGTAAATGCAGTAAAAGAAAGACTCTGCAACTCCCAGACCCTAAAACAAGTATCAGACACAATCCAAGCAAGACACTAGGATAAAAAGGTCTAATGCACTAATACCAAAACAAAAAGAAGAAAGACGACAAGAATGACTTTTACCTAAAAAGAAAAGCAAAAAGGTCTCTAGGGTAGTAAACAGACATCAAAGGCATCTAAGGAGACTCGAGAACAATCAAAACCCACCCAGCATCTCTCAAACATCAAATTCACACTCAAAAGAGAGGCATACACAACTGTTCATAGTAAAACCTCATGTATACGCAATTGTTTAAGGAAAACCTGTGTGTATACGCGATTGATACCACTATGAACTGCGTACAACATGAGAATGGGGGTAAAATGATAGGCTAAGACTCAAATTACTTAAACAAGACACCAATGGGATAGCATACTTCTAAACCTGACACAGAAACACAGAGAAACAGAGAGCAATTCAAGCACATTATGTAGCCAAACCCCAAACAAAAACAAGGAACCTCCCCAACGGAGTCTCCAATTATGTTATGAAAAGAAACTTCCTATGGCTTGGGGTAGACCACAACAGACTGAATGACATAAGAAATCAATATACTTCAATATGAAAGAGATATAAATTCCACTAACACTAAAGTTTACATGACATACCTTATTCCGGGCGGTTCTAGTAGATTCCCGTTGAGCTTTTAAATCACGCTTGTACCTAAAATTCATCATCAACAAGAACTAACAAATAAAGCATGATATATGTTAAGTGTTAGGCCTACTCTAGCAGATATAAATCCAACGTGTATAATCAAATACAACTACATCCATGGATAAGAATATTCATAGTCATACACATGTAATGGACGAGAATATATATTTCTATTAATAATAAATAGAGATAGCAGTGAGAAAATATGTCAAAACCTCGTCGAAAGGGAGAAACCAAGTCCTTCACCTGGGCCTCTACCACTTAAATCATCCATCTCAATGACAAGCTCACAAAAAAATGGCAAGCTTGGGAAGAGAAACAATGTGGGCTCAAAAGGACAAAGGAATGCAGACTGAAGCATAGATGAATGAGGTAACAATGAACTATAGTTTCCTTTCTCTCAAATTTTCTCCTCCTTTAATGCATCCAACAGGCTCAATATATATCCCTTCAATAGGCAATGAAGGGTCGAGTTGGAGCACTTCCATATGCGCCTCAAAACTAATGAGAACTTAAAAACTAATTATAGATTATGAAAAGTAAGAAGAAATTACAAAACAAAGCCACTCAATTTACTATAAAGATTTGAGAATCCCAAAAAAAAATACAACACCAAAAAAGAGAGTATATAGTAGGTTGAGTATGATGGAAATAAAATAATTTTAATTTTTATGGCTATCCTCTTTGGGCTCTAGGTCTCACAAAGTATTCTTGGAAAAAAAGACTAAATATTTCAAAAGTTCTTAAAAGAGGAACTAGTTGTTCAAATACTAACCCCTTGCTCTATCATACTACTCAAAAGCATATACTTAAAATTTGAAGAAGAAGATAAGTTACATGCATCACTAGAATTCAATGCTTTTACTAAAAAGAAAGATAAATACTTTGCATTGCAACACACATTCCTAATTTTGAAGTAACACATAAGCTAGATCAGTCACTTGCATTCAATCAATTTACAAAAGAGAATAATAAAGAAGTTGCAACACTCGTACTTAATATTTGAACAAGAAAATAAGCTAGATGCATCACTAACATTCAATGCCTTTACAAAATAGAATAATAAGTAAGTTACCCTATTAAAAAGATGCAATTCTAGCAAAATTGAGAGTATAGTGATTACTTTCATAAAATTATGAAATAAATGAATACATACAAAAAATTTTACATTGTCATTCCAAGATCACTTGGCATACTCTAGTATAAAAAAAATGTAAATATGGAAGAACCTCTATGCTTTGCAAACAAAGAGAAATTAACAACCAAAACTTGGATGATGATGATGATGATGATGATGATGGTTAACGTCCCCTGAGACCAAACTTTGGTCTATCGGACCTAAAGAAGAAAATTAATTAGTTTTCTTTAAAGTTATATTTCTATGCTCAAAGAGCTTGGAAAGAAGCGTCCCGAGCTTACTATAATTTTGATAGGCTAAAAGGCTAGGAAAGTCGGTATTGCAACAAAGATTATGAAACTGGGATCTAATGTGGGTGTACGCAGGGCACTCTAAGAGGAAGTGATTTTCATCTTCAATGTTATTACTCTCACAAAGGTGGCAGATCCTTTCTACCCATGGAGTTTTAGGGACTGTCCAACGACCAGTTTCACTATGGAGCTCATGCGAGTTCATTCTTATCTTAGCTATGTTAATTTTTTTCTTAGTACTGATCAAAACAGAGAGATACTTTTGATCTTCTAGAGTAGGGTTGATGACCTCCTTATAATATTTTAATTTTCTTTTAGTCTCGAGATCTTTCTCACACCACAATTTTTTTTTAAACTTAGAAGAAATAATATTCTTAATGTTATAAATATTCTGCAAAGCAACATTTTCATCGATCTCCCAGTGATTTAACCAAGACCTGGTATCTTTATACCACCCATGCTTGAGCCTTAAGTGTTTTTGGCTGGATTTTAAAGCTATCTTAGGGAGTCTATGGTCTCCCATGTTATTGATTTTGTTCTTGTATAACAAGAGTCTAGTCATAGCTAGGCTCTCGATGGAGGAAAGACCCACTTCTATAAGGAGAATAGAATAGGGTGTATTGTTTTTTATTTTGAGGTTATAAGTTATAAAATGCTTCTGGATTTGCTCGATATTTCTCCAAGATTCTCTAGAGATGCTGCAACCCCAAACCTCACACCCATACAAGATGACAGGAGTGACTAGAGTTTCGAAAAGGAGCTTCGTTTTATCCCACATCATGAGGTTTGCAGCTTTACAGTTATTTTTAAGACCAAAGTAAGCTTTCCACCCTCCGTTAATCCTTTTCTTAATGCTATAGTTCCAGTTGAGCTTGTGATGAATATCAATTCCTAGGTACTTGTAAGAAGACACTTCCTCCAAGTTGCTATTGTCATACATAAAATTAGCATATGTATCATTCTTGGATTTGATAATCATAACTTTTGTTTTGTCAGTGTTAACAGTCATACCCATGTTAGAGCAGAAATATTTGAGGAGTCGAAGCTGCTTATCAAGATCAGAAGAACACCTTTCCATAAGGAAAATATCGTCAGCATAAAGAAGAAGGATGATGACTATTCCAGCTAAGATCGTACCAGCACATCCTGCTTCTTGTAAACAACCCTCTAACGTATCAATGTAAATGCCAAAAAGGGTAGGGGAGAGGGGAAAACCTTTCTTAACTCTGATATTACACTTAATATCTTTTGATCACCCCTCATTGCTTTTAAACTTGGCAATAACATTCTCGTAGAGCCTTATCGCGGTAGCTCTCAGTTCTAAAGGAACCTTAAGCTCTTCTAACCTATTCCAAAGGTTATTTCTAGGTACCATATCGAAAGCCTTTCTAAAGTCCACAAAGTAGCAAAAGAGATTGGATTTATAATTGCGACACTCCTCCATAATGATCCTAAGTGTAATAAGGTGGTCCGTTGTTGAGTGATACCTTCTAAAACCCGCTTGGCCTTTAGCCCGCTTACCTTCACTTTCAAGCCAAATGCTGATTTTATTTTCCAAAATAATACCATATAACTTGGCTAAGAGGGGGCTTATCATAATAGTTCAATAATTTGAACGGTTATTTGTATCCCCACTTTTAAAAATAGGGATAATGAGGCTCTGAGTCCAAGGTTTAGGGAACCCTTGCTTGACTGCTTGATTAAAAAGCTTGTGGATGTGAGGGATGAGGACAGGACCTCCAATTTTTAATATTTCTGCTTGGTAACCTTCAATGTCCTTAGCTTTTCCATTAGCCAGACACTTAACCCCAAAATCTATGTCTTTTAAAGAGAAACTTCTTCCATTGTGAGGAGGGTTTCAAAGTGGTCTATGACATTCGAGGAGTCATAAAGCTTATTAAGATAGGAATTCTATTCGTACAGAGAAATTTTATTATTATCTTTAGTTTTTCTAGTTAGAATCTGCCTCCAGAATTTCTTAGGGGCCATCTTAGAGAGGTGTAAGAGACTATCTTGCCTTTTGTCAATATACTGCCTTTTTTTCTTTTTAGTAAGGGCTTTGTAATTTTTTATCTTGTTAATTTTAAGAGATTCATCAAGAGCTTCCTTAATCTCTCTCCTCGCATTCTTACAATTAGTATCATACCAAGGGTTGGCTTTTCTATTCCTTTTATTACTCGAAACTTCAATTGAGAACTTGTTAATGGAATAAGAGAGGGTTGTGGTAAAATTATAATACATGTCTTCAATGTTGTCTGTACTTGATAAAGGAAGAAAATTAATTGTTAACTCATTTATAAAAAGATCTTGTTTATTCCTATCAAATATCAAGTTCTTTTCGTTATAAGGATTATCCTCTATGGGATCTCTATGGATGGCATAGTTGAGAGTTACCATTAAAGGTTTATGATCTGAATCAAGTTCATGGTTGTTTAGAACGTCCAAATTTATTATATCATTGTATAAAGAAATATCAAAAATAACATAATCTACTAAGCTGCTACCAAGCCCATGGATACAGGTCATCTGGTTAGAGCTAGGCCACTTCGTTAGACCGTTGCAAATTATGAGATCTTGAGAACTACAGAGCTTGATTAACTCAGACCCAAACAAATTTTCCCCTAAATCTACAGAGCTTCTCTTGTACCTGCTAGCTAAAGTAAGGTCTTCATCTAACCAGAGAGGATTAGGGTTGGAATAATTGCTTAGGAGAATAGCTTGGTTGTTAGAAGTTCTAGCATTAACATCGCCCATTAAAAGGATATTACCTTCATTCATAAGTCTAGAAATATCATTCTCTATTCCATTGTAAGGACAATTTTTATCCAAATTGTTCTTCTTAAAGAAGTTAGAGTTAATAGGGGAAAAATAGCATATA
>LPNX010815898.1:838649-852768 GCA_001517045.1 Pseudotsuga menziesii | reverse complement strand
CTTTAATGGGTTTGATATCTAATTTATCTACCACATTATTTAGGGTGAGGTTGTTATTAACTTTTGCTTCTAGCTCCTTAATCATGTCCTTCATTTTAAGAATTTCTAAAGTATCGACGTCTCCTTGTTGGGATGTTTGGCTCGTATATTGGCTCTGGTTTTCTATAGCATGTAATCTAACCTCAAGTGTCTCCATTTTATTCTCCAATATTGTTATTTTATTTTCTATTTGTTTTTGAATCTTGTTTTCAAGAGATATAAATTTATTTTCTAGCATGGCTTCTAATTATGTTTGTAGTCTAATTTCTCTTTCTTCTCTATGTTTCTCTAAAGACTCTAAATATTCATAAATGCTATTTAAAGTAATTGAGCTAGGTCTACCTTTGACAATCTTTGGTAGGTGCAGTGATTTATTCATATTTATGAGCAAATGAGCAGTAGATATGTATTAGAAAAGAAGAGATAAGGAATGTGTGCACCTAAGATTTGAATGTGATTCGAACAGCTATACAATGAACCCTAGCCACAGGAGTAGACTCTCAACAAACTTGGGCCGCAGAGAATAATATGTTTCATCTCAGATGAAGAATAAATCAGAAAGCAGATCATAGTCTCAGTTAAACCCTTCAGAACGGATGCAATAGTCAATTCATATCGCATGCAAGACTCAGATTGCAGTCTCAGTTAAACCCTTTAGAACGCATGCAAGACTCAGATCGCATTCAGTGGAGACCCTTCAGATCACATGCAACCAAGATCCTGGTGCCTATTGGAGAAAATACTAAATAGAAGTATTTCTAAGAGATTGACCTTGAATCTATGGATGGCAGATAGACAAATCTTGTTTTCACATCAGAAAGCAAATTGCAGTAGTAGTTAAACCCTTCAGAATGGATGCAATAGTCAGTTCATATCACATGCAAGAATCAGATCATAGTCTCAGTTAAACCCCACATGCAAGACTCAGATCGCATTCAGTGGAGACCCTTCAGATCGCATGCAACCAAGATCCTGGTGCCTATTGGAGCAAATACTAAATAGAAGTAATTCAAATCACAACAAATCTCATTTTCACATCAGAAAGCAGATCGCAGTCTCAGTTAAACCCTTCAGATGGATGCAATAGTCAGTTCAGATCGCATCCAAGACTCAGATCGTAGTCTCAGTTACAGCAAATCTCGTTTTCACATCAAAAAGCAGATTGTAGTCTCAATTAAACCCTTCAGAACGGATGCAACCAAGATCCTGGTGCCTATTAATTCACCATTTGATTTTTAGGCATAATAGGGCTATTCCAGATCTTATAAGAAAACGTAGGAACTAAAATGAACATACCAGATCCAGAAAACAATACAGGAATACTATGTACCTTCCAGGTAAATCACAGATCGGTTGAGAAATCACTTGCTAGCAATATGCCAACATTCTGATCGCAGACATCATGAAATAAAATATCAGAACAAACGTTGTATTTCCCAGATACATTGTAAAAAATACTAAGAAATTAAAAAAACAAAGCCACTAAATTTACTATGAAGAATTAAGTATCCCAAAATCTATAGAATTACATCAAAAATCTTTTAGAACATGCAAAAAAAACATATACAATCAGTTGAATATGGTGGAAATAAAAAACAACAAAACTATAATTGTAAATTTTCAAAATTCGAAAGTCCATAAATCATATGTGTTCTTCTCTCATCATATTTAAAAATATTCTATTTTATTTTTATTATATAAGAATAAAATGTTTTAAAACATCAAAATGGCAATATATATATATAATTAATGTTTTAAAACATGGAAAATATGTTTTAAAAAATCAAATGGAAAAAAAAAACTATTTACATATATATAAAAAAGTTCATTTTGATATTTTAAAACGTTTTACTCTTTGTTTTATATATAAGGTTGAATATACTAAAATTTAAATTTCCTCTCATCTGGTGGCCAACAAAACCGTACAGGGAGGATTTCTCATTAGCCAGGGCAGAAGAGCAGAAATGTTGGAGATATTGGGTTGTCCATAAGGGGTTTATAGAAAAACAAGGAACATTTGAATTCCCCTACAACTTTTCTTCTCTCCATGAACAAAGCATAGGTCAAGATTCAGATTCAGAATAATGGAGGTTGTTGCACGAGGACATGCAACAAGACAGTTGGGGGGAGATGTTGGGCCCAGAAATGGCCCCTTTTTGACCATCCTTATCCACCTCTTTTTTCCTTATCCTACCCTATTGTGCATGCTAAACATATGTTTTTCCCTCACTCTACCCCTCAAGTCACAAATGTATGGTTAATCATTGTCTTATTTTATTAATGCTTAGGATTATGGTAATCAAGGCTCTATATCTTAATATATGCTAACATATGATGGTTTATAAAGGTATTTCGAGATAAAGAGAGTGCAGGTGTAGCGGGTCGAACATGCTGAGGGAAGGATGGACATTCGTTGCTAAAGTTAATCACCTTCCATCCCACCATTTCCCAAAGAACGTAGCCCCAGTCTATCAGTCCATGCGAGCTGTACAAGGGTAGCTTCAACATATTACATCAGATTTGGGGGCGAGAGTGTGCCACTGCTCAAAAGTAGCTGTGATCTGTGGGATACCTGCTCAATCAATCAGGATCATTATTTCTGGGTCAATTAACAACTTCCCTATATTTTCTACTCTCATCCTGCCACGGCTGTAATAGTTATTGTAATTGAGGCAGCCTGAAGATCAGATATCTTCATGGCTACCCAATAATAGGTACATGACGTTATGATTGAAATTGTATAAATATGGGGAGCTATTCTGAGCCAGGGGTTGAACCCTTAACCAATTTATTGTATTAGCTGTGACTAAGGTTGCGTGATTTATTTTCCCTTTTTAATACAAGGAGTTACTTCAGATCTCAGTTTTTTAACGTGCATTACTTCTAGCATCTTTGTGTGAAGGATGGGCCCCACCTGGGCCCGCCTTCCCATAGGGATTGCTGAGTTAAATTAGGAAATTATAATTATTATGTCATGTGATGTTGTGATAATTTCATTTCCTCATAGTAAACTGCAACAATTGTTGATTTACAGTGTGTTATTAATTGCATCTCTTGGAAAGTTGTAGTGGTATGGTGTGATAGTCGACTGTATAGTTACTTGTTCCTTATGCAACTGCGTGGTAGTTGTAACAACCTTGTTCATCCCTATATCTTCCAATTGTTGTTTCTATTTTTGCAATTTGTTCCTTTGATTTTGTAGTTGCAGAATTTCATTCCTGTACTTTGAATTTCTAGAATAGCTGAACTCAATTCATGTTTTCTAGATTTCTGGAATAATTAGATCAAGAGAGTTGGGTGAATCATTAGATGTTTTGGTAAACAAGATTTCATTTTCTGCAAAAGTAATCTAGATGTGATTTCTTGAATCTTTCAATTCTAGATCAAGAATAGTAAAAGGTAATTGCAATTGTATCTTTTAGAAAAGTAAATTAGATTAAGTGTATCCTTGGGATGAGCATAGCTAAGCAGAGAATAGGATTGTTTACTTACAGCAACTCACTGTTTAAGCATATATAGTGCATGCTATCCTTGAAATAAAAGACTTCCCTCGGTTGATAATAAATATTGAACATTCTGTATGTTAGCTGTAATTAACTTGCATATCGGATGCCCAACACCTACTAACTTCATTTCCATGAGTTAGCAGTGTGGTGGGATTTGCATCCGCCACAAAGTGGGAGAACTCATAGGCTTTTGCATGCTAGTTTGCAAGGACTTTAGCAATGAGCTTCCCGGATGCAAGTTCCATTACCTAAACATCATTAGGGCTGAAAGATACTGTCTTAGGCACTCCTGTATGTGTCATCTGATAGTCACTAAGGATATTTGATGCCAGAAAAGGTACATACAAAACATTTGAAAAATAGCCATTCTCTAGATCAACCGTACCTTGTCCTTCTGAAATGATGGTGGATTCATCTCCCATGTGGATGGGGATGGATTTGCAGTCTCCAAGGATGAAAAGGAATCTCTTTCATCCATCATGTGGTTTGAAGATCCAGAATCAATCAAGAGTGCTTTGGACTTCGAAGTGCTTGCCATGAGGGCATGACCTTTTTCATGCTGTGGTTCCCGATCTTGCTAATCTCTCCTCCAAAATATTTCCGGAATATTGATGTGATTTCTCTCAAGGAGAGAGGTAGCTTCATCAAGATTCTTCTTCATGTAGGCATGTTCAGGGTGGAATCCCTTCCCGCAGTATGAACACTTGACTTTTTCCTTTCCATGATGCCCTTTCCCTTTGTTCTTCTTTGAGTCGGAAGACTCATCATGCTGCTGGTTTTCAACTTTAGGTTTAGGAGCTTCGAATTTAGTTTTTGGGTTCTTCTGTTGCTTTCCTTTACCCTTCAAATATTTGGACCCTGAGACATGGATGACTTGATCATGGGAGAATCTAATGATCCCCATCTAGACAAGCTTATCATGTTCACTTGTTAGGGACTCAATGAAGGCATTGAGTGTAGGCATCTTCCATCCAGGGGTTGTGAGCTTCCTCGCACGGAATGTAGAGACAAAAACTGAATAATCAGCTCCAAGTTTGGAGATTATGGCGAGAATTAGCTTATCATCCTCCTTATCCACTTTGCATTGCTTCAACAGTAAGACAATGTGCTTGAACTTTGTGAAAAAGTCATTCAAGGTCACGAAATTGGAAGGCTGGAGAGACATCAATTCATTTTCGAGCTGGTAAACTCTCAAATCATCTTGATTTCCATACAGGGCCTCTAATTTTCCCCAAATTTCTTTTGAAATCTTCAATCTTGAAAGATGGAAAAGAATATCCCAGGAAACAGAGAGGCACAAGAATCTGAATGCTTCATCCTTCTTGTTCAAGAATCTAAACTTCTCTATTGCAGAACCAGGCTCTTCTTTAGTGTCCATGGTGACCCTATAGAGTCCTCTAGAGTGTATTTGGATATCCATATCTCCTTTCCATGAGTGGAAATTGAATGGAGTCAAAATATCTTCGGAAGAAGAAATCTGAATCCGCTGGAGCAAATGCTTTCACCTGTCAAAAACCTGAAAATCACAACAAAAGGGGCAATGTAAGGTCAGACAGCTTGCACATTTTAGGCTTTCATCACACCCAGCATAGTCAATCAAGCAAGCTTGATCAATAAGTTCTTTACTTGGGGTATTAAGTGGTAAGCCTTGCCTTCTGGTGCAGTGCTGGATTTTTGAGCTATTGCTCAATTTTCATGCAAGATCTATCAAAAACCTTTTTTTTGAGAGATCCGAGATTCATATTGATGTGAGCTCTGATACCATATTATTTTGTCACAATAATACAGGGACTAAACACAAGTCTTATCAAATATTAATATCAATAAGTCATGAAAATGGTGTAATTGTGCTACAAAATGAGTAGTCACTCTATATATTCACACAACGAATGAGTAATACAATACAAGATCATGCTGCAAGCACGAATGACAAAGCAATTTGAATTCCCAAGGAGGTCATTTGAATTGAATGAGTGATTTTAGCTTAACTAAATGTAAGCCACAGTCAACACTCAAGTTAACCACTAATCAAAACCCTAATTGACTCAATTGAGCCCTAATAGAAGTTGAAGTGCAATAAATGATTGAGTCTAACTGAAAGTAGGTCAGACACATGTCACAGCAAGCCAACCAACAAGTGGTAGTGCATTAATGATTCCAATGAACCCCGATGAGGTTAACTAAAGTGTAACTGAACATCAGAAGTGGTTGGAGGCGCCTCTGTAACTGAACATTCAGTTCTAGTCCTCTACATTCAGTTAGCGCTAGGTTTACTTAACTGCACACATGTGGGGCGCATTTCTCACCTACCATAGTCAGTTAACCATTATTCAACACTAAATGTAACACTTGAGTTGTGTTTTAGAGCTCCGATGAACTCCGGTTATGGTTTAGACAAGGACAGTTAACTACTGGGTCCTCCAATAGTGATTTAGACAAGGTCTTGGTTACCTACAGTCAAGTAGAGTCTAATCAATTCGAACTTCCTCATGTGAATTCAAATTGCTTGTGGCTATTAAAGTCATTTTAATTCATTGTAATTATCATCTGGATTACTTTTTTGATTAATGAAAGCATTCACAGATGCAAGCCTTTTGCACTGTTTCATTCTTCAATTGCTGAGTAAATTGTGAGATCTTCTTTGTGAGTTGTGTATTTGTCTGCAGATATATATGCTCAAATTTACATGGTATCAGAGCCTCGACGGATAAGGCACTTCTCCTCTTAAGATCTCCTACTGGATCATTTTTTTGTTTTGCAGGTACAACTTCGAAATGAATTCATCAATTCCTCTTCTCACCCGATCCTCGGACTATTTTGAATGGAAGGTGAAGATGATTGGATTTCTGAATAGACAAAAACTCTTTTGGGTGTCTGATGGATATGGTAGAAATTCTTTCGAGAGTGAAAATGACTGGCTAAATGCAAAGGATGCATCTTTTGAAATAATGAAACTAGTTCTTTCTCCTAGCATGCGCTACCTCAATAGATCTATTAAAGATCCACAGGAACTCTGGACAAGATTGGACAAAACCTTTGGAATTATTGATTATAGCACTTTGGAGAGCACATCCAGCACCATAATAATCCTTGATTCAAAATTCTCGGCCTCTACTCTCTCTGATAAAGTTGTTCAAGATGAAGATGAAGCAGAAGCTTCTACACAGTCAATTTGAATTGAAGACAGTCTCCATGCAGTGACTCCTTCTCCTGATGCTCCGAAAGTTTATGAGATCTCTGATATATCATCTTCTCATATTTTTTAAACAGAAGAATACATTCGAATCTCTGATATTGAAGAAAATTTCTGCTGCACTTCCATGCAAACATTCACCGGTGATTTTCCTTTAAATTCTGTGCAAAATTTACCAGTAATTGCTTCCGAAAGTGAAGAGAAATTTGATTTTTCTTCCTCTAATGTTGCTTCTGGTGTGCAAATATGTAAAAAATTGGATATTTTGGAAGAAATATCATATTATAATAGTGACACATTTTCTCCCCATGATCTAGATCTTCCAGCAAATTCCTGCAGGATTGCATGCACCAAAATTCAGAATTTGAAGAAGAAGAAAGCTGTGCATCCACCGTCTCAGTTAACCATTTATTTGAATATGATATTAACCTTATTGGATATGATATGATCTTATTTAGATATGATCTGATATTTATTGGTTTAATATATCAAATTCATAATCTTTCAGTACTTCTTGTAGCTGTTCTCATCAACGGTGTGAAGAAACAAGTACCGTAAGTCTCCTACAAAACTGCTGCTGGGGATTTGATTCCATTTCAAAGTTTTGGATCTGTTTTGAACCTATTTATATATGATTTACTTTATGATCTGATATTATTTGGTTCATATTTTAAAATCCAAAAGCATTCAGTCATGCTTGTAGCTACTCTCACCAATTCCGGTGTGAAAAATCAAGTACCGCACTTTCTCTTCAAAATTGCTAATGGGGATTTGGTGTTAGTTTCCTCATATGAGGTTGTTGATATTTAATTATGTTATTCATTATCTATTTCAGAAGCTATATCAGACTATGGAGCTCAAGAATTCTCTCTCAAAATTCCTAGTGCTTCTCTACCATTGATCACATGCTCATCTCCTCACAGAACTAGTAAAGAGGAATATTTTCTGCATCTGCCTGGAAGATTTTCCAATGTAGAGGAATCATTCTCTTCTTTAAAAATTGCATAACCTTCATCAAGAGGAAATTCAAGTTCCTCTTCCACCACATCAAGTGTTTGGATCTCATTAATATAATCTTCAAACACACCAAGCAAATTCAAATTTACACACTTCTCATGATCGACCATGTCATGAGAACCCTCTGAATAATATTTTATTTGACAATCTGAAACATAGGAGGAAAAACAAGTATCTTGCAACTTTTCAAGAAGTTGCTCATTCTGAATTGTGAGCTTATAATTATCCTCATTATTATTCAAGTATGTATCATGTAAACATTCATTAAGCTCAACCAAATTGTTTCTATCAAAAATCAAGGACTTGAAACTACCTTCAATGTTGCACATTTCTCTTTGAATCTTCTCGATGTCTTCAAGGAAGGATGGATCCTCCAATGAAAAAAATTTCCAACAATAATTTGAAACCAATGCTTTAATTTCATGTATTATTCTAAGGGCCTCTTGGATATTCTTTTCATTCATCTTTAAGGACCCTTCAAGAAAATGAGGTGCTTGCAAATTAACCTCCTCATCTTCTTCCTTCTTGCTTAGACCAACTTCATGAAGCTCAAGTGGTGATGGGTAAGTTGATCTTGTTTCTTCTTCAACTACTTCAAGGTATTCATTTTCATGTTTAATGGAAGTTTGTCTTGCAGCAACAATTTCAAAAGTTCTCTCTATGTCACCAACATAGAGCTGTAAGCACCCATCAGTAGATACTCCTTCATAGTTCAAGCATCCATCATTAGATTCTCTTTGTTTCATTTCCAAGGAAGAATGTGTCTCAAAATTATCTTCAGTATTTTCAATATAAAATCCTTCATACTCATGTGATTTCTATTCATATTTTTCAAAGTCACTTGGGAGTGAATTTTTATCATCTTCATGTACTACTTCTTCTACTTCACCTATTTCAAAACTAGGTGGTGCAAGGGTCTCCTCCTTTTGCTCCTTCAAGCAAACTGATGCATTTTTCCTCTTGGTTTTCTTAAAATCAATATATTTTTCCCAAATTTGGATAGCCAACAATTCAAATACTTTCATAATATTCTTGGTCATTTCTTCAATTATAGCTTCAATGAGTTTTATATGCTCCTCACCATCATATGAGGTTCCCCTTTTATCCCTAGTCATTGTTTCCTCTTCAACAAAAGCACTTTTGGGTTTCAATATCTAATGGTGGTCCCTGAATTATTGTTCTCATAAATATAATACCAAACAGGTTTCAAGATAATGCTCTTATACCACTTGTAATGTCCCTTTTTTAAATTTTTACGAAAAAGCCCAATTTTCCAATTTTTTCATAATTTTGGCTCTTGACTAGTTTTAGTGTCTTGGTCTCCAAATCAGCCCAATTGCTCCCAAATATTCAGAGAAGATGTATGAATGATATAATAACTTTATTATTATGTTAATATATTTATTATGTCTCTCCAATCACTTCTTCAAGTCTGTACTAAATTCTGAACAAGATAGATGATTTTACTAGAAATTTTGGGTTCAAATCCCCCCAGGGTAAGTGATAGAAATGGCTTCCCAAATGTAAATAAAAACACTAAAATTATTAAATTTAATAATAGTATGTGTATAATACATTATAAAATACTCATATGCATAAACAATTGACCTCCCATGGCTGTTATCACTTATTTCCATCAAATATAAAAAACTAGTTTTGGACCCTTGGGGAAATGAGGTGTAGTTTGCCCCAAATGCTATGAAATTTGATCCAATGGCCACAAATTATCAGTTACTGAACATGAAACCCATAATATACTTTAATTAAATTCCATTTATTCATAAATCATCAATATTACATACAACCATTCGAATCCCTCAATATTACAAGAGTTTACAACAAGGTAGTGGGAAAATGGCGTTGTTTCTTCATTATTGAGCAATAAAACCTGCGATTTCTTGGAATTTAGACCTGATATATTAATGAAATTAAATATAAGATAATTTACATCAGAATACAAAATACTGGATCAAGAGAAGCTCCCTCAAAGAGATGAATAGCTCACCAAGTGCACCTCACTCCATAGAGATGAAATATGGTGAGAAAACTTGAGATGGAAGGAAGAAGAAGCTGAAATTGATGTGTCCAGGAGCTGATTTAGTTTTAAACTGTAACTTATGACTCCATTTAATCTCATTGAAATACCTAGGTGGCCACTCCAAACACCAACTAGGATGGGAATCTTTCACCCTCGAAATTGGCTAAGGCATGAACTAGTCATCCACTAGCTCTCTCTCTTCACAATAGAAAATTTCAAAAATGGTCAAAAGTTTTTTCTAATGGCTGATCCATGAATTTTATAAAAATTATTTTTCTTCTAGGTTCCAAATCCAAGTTGAATTGATGTGGCTGCTCATTCTATGCCATGTGGCCTCTCTCTTCACCTTCCCTCTTCTCCCAAATTCGAGTAGGAGCCTCTTGGACTTGTCCAAATCCCATGAGAAGCCTCTAATATTCTCTATTGAGGCTTAAAATTTCTGATATTTCAGTATTTCAGCCTTCAAATCTGACTTGTTTCATAACTATCATAAAATATCCATCATTAGTGTCATAAATGTAAGGGGAATCTAGCCAAGTGTCCATGAAACTCCAATTTGGATATTACTCTCCCATATAAGTTACAATTCATCCCAAATTAGACCTATGAATTATATGGACAAGTATATTAACCTCATAATCCATCCCAAAACATTAGGCTTCCCATAGATTCGATATTACAAGAGGAGGATTCCATTTAACATAGGAATTCTAGCTTGAGTGAACCCCATAGTCTCCATGTGTCTCCATTTTCCATAGCAATTTAATTTTTCACTTGAATTAGTTTTCCATGGCCATTTAATTTAAATAAATATTTATTCCTTCCAATGTCTAAACAACATTTATTATCTCCCTTATTAACTTCCCAATGTTTCCACCCAACCTAGGGAACTAGTAGGATTGATGGAGTTTTCCTACTATGCAATTACTTGAATGGGGAAATTGCAATACTCAGATGGTTCCCTTATTCTTATCAACTAGAATGGGGTTGGATACCCATTCATTCAAGGGAACCATATAGATAAATCTAACCTTGAGAAGCTTCTTTATCTCTGCCTTAATGGGATGCGCCTTACGGGAATTCATCGTGTGTAAGCATTGTCGAACATGCCTAACTTCAAGGTACATTTTAATCTCATGCTCAAAAATTTGAGGGTCTATTCTTGACATCTCATCATACAACTAAAAAAATACATCATGAAATTATCTGCAAAACCCAACATGAGCTCCGCAAAGACCAACGATTTCTTCGATTTTACCGAAACAAATTCAAGATCAAACTCTTGCAATATAAAAATACACTTATTATATTTCCCCCCTATCATATGTCTCATTAGGATGAACTGAAATATATTGATATGAGCCATGATTATAGTTTGGCGAAGGATTATATAATGTCTCAATCGTTGAACCCCATGGACAGTAGCTAGGGATAACTTCTCAATGTGAGTGTAAAGAAGTTAAGCATGAATAAGGTTCTGAATAAGATAGCATACAATGTGCTCTTGGATCTCATTGTCCTCTTAAACCAAAATCATTCCAATCATCTCTTAAGACATAGAAACATATAACAAAAAATCATGTCTATATTCGGGTGGTCTAAGCACGGGGGATGATGCCAAGGATTTCTTCAATGCATTAAAAGAATCCTGAGCTCACTCATCCCAAATAAAAGGAGTGTCTTTCTTCAAAAGGTGCATGAATCCCTTGGTCAAATTGGAAAAATTGACAACAAAACTCCATAAGAAGTTAGCCATCCCTCGCAAACTCTGAAGGTGTCTAATAGTCTGCAGGGGAGACAATCAAAGTATTGCCTTGACCTTAATAGGATCGACCCTAATCCCATCCTTAGAAATTATGAATCGTAATAACTGACCTAATTTCATGCAAAAAATGCATTTATGAGGATTCAAACCAATTTGATACCGACGGCATCTTTCAAAAACCAAGCGCAAATGGTTTGGATGATCCACTCTCAAATGGGAGTGAGCAGCTAAATCATCTAGATAGACTTCAATGCAGCTAATTCGCTTAAGGTCATGAAAAGAAAAGTTCATCGCCTGCTAAAATGTAGCTTCGACATTTTTTAGGATGAAGGCCATTTTCCGGTAAGTAAAAGTACCCCAAGGACAAATGAAAGACATCTTGGGTTGGTCCTCAAGATTGATTTGAATCTGATGGTATCCTAAAAAACCATCCATGAATGAAAATACTTCGCTTCGCACACACTCATCAAAAATCTGTTCAATGAATGGTGTCGGAAAGTTATCCTTAGGACAGGCTTTGTTCAGGTCTCTAAATTCATTGCTTACTCAGATGATTCCCTGCTTCTTATCAACTGAAATGGCTTTGGATACCCATTCATTCAAGGGAACGATATATATAAAGTCATCCTTGAGAAGATTCTCTATATTTTCCTTAATGGTAGGGTCCTTGCAGGGATTCATCACATGTAAGTGTTGTCGTATAGGCCTAGCTTCAAAATAATTTTTAATCTCATGCTCAACAATATGAGTGTCTATTCATGGCATCTCACAATAAGACAAAGAAAATACATCATGAAATTATTTAAAAATCTTAGTGTATGTATGAATCTCATCGGGAGAACTGTATTCCCCAATGTAAACATTCTCAAGTTTACTAGGAGTAGGAGAAACATTTATAGGGATATTAGGTGACAAATTAGACATGTTTCCTTCGACATATATACCATGGATTCCTAATGGGATCATCAGACTAACAACCTTCTCACTAAGGGTCATCCTAAAGTCATCACACTCGATTTTTTCAAGCTCTGGGAGGAAGTAAGAGTAATGGTGCAATTCCTCCCAAGGTCGTTCCGAACCATTCATGGCTTCAATAATCACTTCATCGGAAGGAAAAACATCATCGAAGCAATCATGTGAGCGTGATGATGCAACTACCCAAGCAGGCAGTGCAAAATTTTCATCCTCCTCCATCCATGAAAAGGAAGGACTAGGGTCTATAATGGGATCAAAATAAGCTTGATACGAAATAGCCGTCTATAGTTTCATGTTAATAACTAATAGCCGTTATAATACAGCATTGCATATGTGTAGACTTTTTAAAACAATATATGATAATTTTATTAATTATATTTAACCGTGAATTATGCAAAAATATATTATTGTTTCATTCCATTTTTATAGGATACTGGTATCTTCCATCAATTATATAAAATATTTTTCTTCTAACCAGTTATGAAGCAGTTATTGGAGGTGATTTAATAGGTTTTTATTTTGATAATAGGTGATTTGTCAAATCTGTCTAGCTCATTCTGTTAACTTGTGGGTCTCATCAAAGGCTACCCTATTTCAATCCCCTTAAGTGATTTAGTTGGGAAGAGACACCCAAAAATTCCAACTATCATAAGGGAAATCCTTATATACTGGACAGACTTTCCCTCGGGAGGGGAGCCTGTCCAATGGAGACCGTCGAATTTCTCATCCAACGGTGTCTATTGGACAGGCTCCCCTCCTGAGGGAAAGTCTGTCCAGTATATAAGGCGCTCCCTATCATAAGGGTGTGGTGACTTTGACAGTTATCTTAGCCAATAGCAGAAATGTTAGAGATACATGATAATTATATAATATATTTTTCTTTCTATAATTATGATTGTTATTTTAAGAAATTTTTAGTTTCATAAATAATGTTATAATATTATTGAAATAAAGTTGAGTGGTTTCTCTTAAAATCTTTCCATAAAGAATTTTTTTTTTTTTTAAACCTTTCCATTTGTATATAATACATTTTTATTAATTTTTTTTTTTTACTTACCTAGTGAGGTGCTCTATTCCTAGTATAGGGGACATGCTTCCTAACACAATATAAAAAATATAAATATAAAATATAACAAAAATCATGTCCGCCTAAACTAAAAACTAAAAATTTATGGTCTAAACTAAAAAGTCATGTTTTTTTTATAATGTTCCCACAATTATATCCTGAAAACAAGGGATCAAATTTTTTTAAACATGTAAAAAATTTAAGATAAACAAATGTACACATCAAAAAATTGGATCCCTCTCTCTCCTTGGTAGATCTGAATTTAAGATGGATCTATGTTGGTTACCCATCCATTGCAAGCTGTGCCACATGGATTATAGTTCACCACATCATTATATATATATATATGGAAAACATGAATGTACCTAACCTAGATCTATATATCTCTATCAACCTATGGTCAATTTTCTTATCATTTTTAAGCACCAACACAATTGTGGTTTCATGTGGGCCCAATCTTAACAAAAATATAAAGAGGAACATTATCATCACATTCCTAGTTGCACATATAAGCTGTCAT
>LPNX010815898.1:803536-823381 GCA_001517045.1 Pseudotsuga menziesii | reverse complement strand
CCTCCAAAATTAATCAATATTATTTTATTATTTTAACTATTATTTTATTATTTTCCTTAGGAGGCCCATTTTAGACCCCAAAATTCCTCTAATGAAACACAGTCGATTCCTTCATGAGGAAAACATGAATGGCAGTGGAAACGGCTCCTCTCTACTGGCTGCATGAGACCAAGCCAGAAAGAAGTCTGTGCGTGGGAACAAAAGAATAGACAACCGCCCCTGTGTGAAGATTAGCAGCTCTACCTCTGCACCTGGATGAACAGACAGCTGGGAGGACGTGAATTGGAAGTGCGTGAGATGTTCAGCACATGCGTGGAGAGAAGAATGTCTGCGTAATGGAGAGTGCGTGAAGGTTTTCTCTTCCATTGTGAAGTCAACTGCTGTGGTGGAGTGTGCATGTGGGTGAGGACTGACAGTCCTGCCACTCCACTCCCAAAGACAATAACTACCTCAACCACCAGCAGCCATTCTTCAATGGAGGTGGTTGGGTAAACAATGAAAGGTGACACATGGATTTTTATCCCCCCCCCTTGGCCAAGGTTTGACAAACTCCCCCACACCCTTATCCTTTTGAAAAATCATGCCCATTTCTCATTTTAGTTTTCGCCATCGTAGCTGGTTGGGTTCATTTAATTAATTATAGATGCATATTTACATGATGACCATCATAAGATATGCTGCATGCCCCGATATACCATCGGTGACAAATTCAAATCCAGAACATAGCATAACCGATCAATGGTAGGGCCTTGGCCTTTATCTCCACACCATGATCATTACAATATATACATCATGTACAATTAATGCAATGGGGTCAAAACCGGGGTGTTACACCTTCACTCCAGACATAGTAGAGATTACAAAGTTCTCAACAGACCAAGTCATTGCAATTGGGTATGCAGATCATCATGAGAGGATGTACAAGTCATTAAAATTGGGTATGCAATTGGGTATGCACATACAAAACATATCCTTTCACAAATCAATAAAAGGAATGACACCTTATAAGGCATGGTTTGGTCAAAAGCCAAATGTCTCAAATTTCAGAATTTTTGGGACTAGAGCATGGGATAGAATCCCCTCTGAAAAAAAGGAAATCCTTGCAACAAAAAATCAAGGAGTGCATTATTTTTGGGTATGGTGAATAATCCAAAGGTTACAAGCTCGTTTACACCTACACTTGCAAGAAATTTGTTCACAGAAGTGTGAAATTTGAAGAAGAGCCTATTCCTTATTTCGAGCTTGCACCAGGGGAATGCTCTTCTCCTCAACCATTCAAAGATGTAAGTGATGATACATACTCTTTTTTTTCTGATATGTCTGATATAAATTTTTTTGAACATGATATTTCTCTAGGACCAAGTGGGTTGAAAAAATTGTACAAGCAGCAGGGGAATTGGTAGGAAATCCCCATAAGCCTAGGAAGACTAGATCACAAACTAGTAGGGATTCCTTTACAAGTGATAGTGCTCTTGTTGAGCACTATTATATGCTGATTGGGTCTGATACTAAGATATATCATAAATATTGTAATAACCCTATATGGAAATTAGCAATGGAAGATGAATTTCAGTCCCTCCAAGAGAACAATACATGGGAATTGGTTTCGCTTCCTCTCAAGAGGAAGCTTGTTCAATGTAAATGGGTTTTCTGGAGCAAACTTGCCGCTGATGGTTCTGATATAAAACACAAGGAAATATTAGTTTCTAAGGGCTATTCTCAGGTCCATGGTATTGATTATATAGAGTGCTTTGCACCGGTTGCAAAGATGGACTCAATTAGACTAGTTCTAGCGCTGACAGCTAGTAAAAGTTGGGAAGTTCATCATATGGATGTTAAGAGTGCTTTCTTACATGGTGAACTACAAGAAGAGATATATATGCATCATCCTAAATTTTTCCAATGGGATCCTTCATTGGTATGTAGGTTGAAGAAATCATTGTATGGACTCAAGCAAGCCCCCAGGGATTGGTATGCAAAACTAGATGCTTTTTTGCTCTTTGTTGGTTTCACTAGATGAAAATCAGACCCTAATGTGTATTTGCATAAACATAGGTAATTTTTATTTATGTTGATGATCTCCTCATTACAGGTATCTGCACCAATTCAATTGGCCAAATCAAGTCATGTTTGCATAGTGAATTTGCCATGACAGACCTAGGATTGCTAAGGCAATTTTTGGGCTTGGAAATTGAGAAAAATGAAAGGGGAATAAAGATTAATCAACAAAAGTATGCTTCTATCCTGATAAATAATTTTAACATGGTTGAGTGTAAGGAATCCAAGTATCCCTTTCTTTCTAGTATAAAAATGCATGAATTTGGCAATTCTTCATTGGTGGATATTACACTCTACAAGCAACTAGTGGGCAGATTCCTCTATCTCACTCACACAAGACCTGATTTGTATTATGCTGTAAGTGTGGTAGAAATAAATATGCACCAGCCACATGAGTTCCATTGGATAGCAGCAAAAATAATTCTTCAGTATGTCTAGGGAACCAAGAATTTTGGGGTATACTACATAACTAGTTCCTCACTTCAACTAGTTGGATTTTCTGATTCAGATTGGGCTAGGGATCCCACCAACAAGAAGTCAACTTCAGGTTTTGTATTTATGTTTACTAAAGGTCCCATTTTATTTTCAAGTAAGAAACAACACACCATTTCACTTTCATCAGCAGAGGTCTAGTATAGGGCAGCAGTCAATGCTGCTACACAGTGTGTGTGGCTGCAGGGAATTCTCCGAGAATTTGGTGTCACAATTGATTCTTCAAACAACATTTGGGTGGAAAATGAAAGTGACATAAAAATATATACTGATCCAGTGTAGAGACAAAGGAAAAAACATATTGATATGCTCATGCATTACATTCAGGTCTTAGTGCATGACAGGGTGATCTCATTGTAGTATTTCCCATCCACCGAGTAAACTGCTGATATTTTTACCAAGGCTTTCATAGAGAATACCTTCACCTACCTGAGATATTTGCTTGGGGTGAGTGAAGGACGGTAATATGCTGTTATTTATTGTAGGTCCAGACCCATGTCCATTCTTGAGGGAAGGTTTTGTCCCATGAGGTTTTCCTTCTTTTCCTCGGTTCATATGGACAAATAAATTGTAATTTCTGAATTATGTATTTGAGATGACTTGAAGCATTATTGCCAAGGAATCCATAATTTTGTGAGCTGTACTTAGTTTTTGGATTAAGGGAGGGTGTTAGAACATTAATCCAACTCATTAGTCCCTCATTACACTACTTAGTCAATTTTATTGATTTTTAAGCTTTAATACACTATGTGGTGGACTAGGGGGGCTTAGTTGGACAAATGCCTAATCAAATTAGGGATTTCAAACCCACATGAGCATTCCATCTCATTCAAACAGCCACATGTGCTCCCTCATAATTCTTGGTATGCTCTCATTCATTTAATGTGGACAACTAGGTTGACTTGGAGCGCTGGAGTGGGATTTTGGCCAATTTTGGCTTGATTTGGTGCATTAAATGTTGCATTGAGACTCTAGACCACCTAGATTTCCACACCCATGCTTTCCAAGGTGTAATCATTGACCCACATCACTTCAGAAATGTCCAGTCAACAATTCATGGTTGTTTGGGCTGATTTTGGGCATGATTGGCCCACCTACGAGGGTTTGATGCCATTTTGGCAATTTTGACTTGTATGCTCACAATTGGATTTGAAATCCTCACAAAACTCCTATGTTGTATTATATACCTGATAATAACATGTTTCATGGTTAGAAATTTTAAATGTGTCTTGTTTCTATTCACATTCTGTGTGTAATTTGCTTCTCAATTGATGGTTTTTGCTAGTTTTTGCACCAAATTTGATTTCCGAGCTTCACTAATTCTCCTAGATTCTCTTGTGGTTCAAATTTTTCACAATTTTTAACAAATAAGATAGGTTCTCCCCAAGGGGATGCGCTTGGTCTTATGTAATTCTTATCTATCAGCTCTTGTAGTTGCAGTTTTAATTCATTAAGTTCTAATATGTCCATCCGATAAGGATCCTTTGAATTAGGTACAAATCCTGGTACTAATTCAATAGTAAAATCCAATTCTTTTTTTGGAGGTAATCCTAGAATCTCTTTCGGGAAAACATCTAAAAATTATTTTAATATTGGAATATTATCCAATTTTAACTTACCTTCTTCATTCATGTGTTCGTTAGTCATTACCTGTACAACAAAAAATTTACAACCTTTCTGTACATACTTTTTCATTTGTAAAGCTGAAATTTGTCTAATAGAAACTTTTCTAGGTATCCCTTTGACTCTGACTATTTCTCATTTATCATCTAATCATGTAAATTCTTTCTCAAAACAATTTAAAACTACTTTGTGTTTTTGCAGCGAGTCCATACCTATTAGAACATTATATGACCCTAACGGTAAAAAATTCAATTTCACTTGAGTTTTGAATTGACTTATAAACATTTCACAATTTTCAACATAGCTAACTAAATTTCTTTTGGTTCTTGTAGCTAACTAAATCAACAAAGATTTTCAATTTTTTTCAAATGTAAATTACATCTTTCTTCTATACTAGGTGACACATAGCTTAAACTAGCATCTAAGTCTATCAAAATAGAAATAGGCATGTTCTCTATCATACCTTCTATTTCCACCATGGATGTTTGGTGATCAGCCTATCGATTCTCCAAGGATGCATTAATTCTAGGCATTTCATTTGCTATGTCACCAATAGTTGCCTCCTCCTGGATTGTATGCACATTGCTGAAATTCCTCTTTATGTTTGTATAGTCCTTTGCATAATGAGGTCCCTGAAATTCCCATCATTTCACAGGTTCTCTTTTTTCATTGTTTTTAACATAATTTTTAGACATGTCTCTACTTTTTGGTGCTGTAAAATTTTGTTGTGTCTTACCTTTAAAATATGTTCCTTGATAATTATTCTTAGAAAAATTTTGGGAATTGTTTACGAAACTTTTGTTGGGCTTAAAACCTTTCCTTCTATGCTAAAAATTACTTGTTCTTTTATTTTTCTAGTGAAGTATTCCTTCTTTCTTATTTTTGTTTTATTCATAACAGAAATTAGCTTTCCTCATTTGCTTTTTCAAGGGTTTTTGGATTATCAAATTCAATTTTCTCCTTGAAACTAAGAGGTAAACAACTCAAAAAACTCTGTATCTTAGGATTTTCGTTGATTATATAAGGTACATATCGTAATAAGATTAAAATTTTACTACTTAGTTCCTTCATAGACATTGAACCTAGTATAAGATCATAAAACTCTTTAGCTCTTTCTTCATAATATTGTTTAGATAAGAAAAAAAAATTGAAGTATTTCTTGAAAGTCCTCCAGTTTACGAATTTTTCTTTAATGTTTTAACTCTCTTTATATCTTGCCACCATATTTCATTCTTTCTGGATAAGTTATAGATAGCCATCCGAGCTTTCATCCTATCTGAGAAGTTATAAATTTGAAAGTACTTTTTCATACCTGATAGCCATGCCTCAACTTCTTCACCCTTTTCCACCTCTCCGTTAAACATAGGGGGTTTTATCTTTTTAAATTCTCCTAAGATCTCTTCATTGGGTTTATATTTCCTCATTATAATACTACTGTTAGTATCACTACATTCACTAGAATATTTATACTTTTCTTTGTGCGACCTTAATTTAATTCCTGAAGAAGATTTACTTTCATTATCAGAAAATTTCAACTTCTTACCTTTACGTTTGTATGATACTATTCCAGACTCAGTTTCATGTTCTTTTCTTTTATCCTTTCCTTTGTTATGTATTTTATCTAACAATATCTAATTTAGTTCTTCCTGTGATCTTAAGATTCTTTTGTTATCTTGCTTTACAGTTTGTAATTCAGCTCTTAAATCTTTTACAATTTGAAGCAATTCAAATGGTTTATTATTTAATTCCACATATATATTATATAAATTATTATGATGGGGCCCATCTTCTGTAGATGCTTCTAATCCTTCCATTTACTACAAAATAAAAATGTTATATTTATGTGCATAAATAATTTTAAAACATAATCAGTATTTTCATTTTCCTATTTTATATGCGAGTTGAGCCAATCTTCAAGCCTAGTGTTTGGAAACTTGCTCTGATACCACGGGTAACAACACAAAAACTCGATACTAAAAAAAAAACATGTATGGTCATTAGGAGACCAAACTATTTTCACCTAATAAACAGTTTAAATCTTAATATTTCGACTAAGATTTCTGTAATAATGATTTTTATTATTCCGTTCTAGGATTTACAGATTTCCAAGTTTTAAGCTAACTTACTTGCTTTTCAATATTTTCACATGTTATGAATTCCTTGTTGAAGGTTACACCTGTATTCTTAACGACTTTAAAACTTTACTTACCATCTTTAGATTGTAGACTAGGTTACTAGGTAACGTAGGTCTTACTTAGCCTATCGGCTAAAGCATATCCTACTTACAAATTTGCAGGTGTTGCGGTGAAGAGCTTGCTTCATGCATTGACATATAAGAGCCCCAAGTATGGACCACAAAGGCACCTTAAACATGCTGAAGCGTTTTGAAAAAAACACTAACACATTGAAATAAGTAAGGTCACCTTACCATATGCTAGTGCTAGCTTTTTAACATAAACATCATATGAAGATTATGTAAAAGAACTCAATGTTGCTATAACTATGGTGATGTGGTTAATATTTTGTATTAAGTGGAGGTTGGTGAAATATTTAAAGGTGACCACGTGAAGGGTACTATTGTGATTTCCAGCTGGATGAGGGGTTTCCCCAAAATCGAGCCTTAGAGATTTTGGGACTTTTCACTTTATTTTTCACTATGGGTTTGGGGGAGAGCCAAACACTCTCGACCCCTCCATCGTTAGACTCTGTTGCTGCATTTTTCACCTTTGGGTCACCAAGCTAATGGTGTTGGCTCCTTTCAAAATATTTTTGCATAAAAACAAGTTGTTACATGTCTAATTTGTAACCCTTTTTCCCCACAGTCGCAACTTAAATACTGTAATTTATTTCTTTATCAAAGATTTAAAAACTAGTTTAATTCTTAAGTTGTTGTTGGTAGGTAAACTTGTCAGTTCATTCCACGTCGATGCTGGGTGTGCGGAGCTTGGGTTCTTAATAGAGTTCAAGGATCTGGTAATAGCTATGAGCCTTGAACATTAGGTCTTTGGTGAAGTGAACCGTGCTCCTCCTACTTGGTTTGGATTCCTTAGGAGTTCATACGAAAATATTTGATATTATGGTAATTTTTCTACAGTTTTTCCACTATGGCGTTTAGAGATGGAAACACTAGTTCTGAAGCCTATGGTTAGACGAGATAGTTTTTGTTTTACAATAAGCTCCTATTTACAGACTATGGGTCTGGTGAAATGTTAAGGTGTAGTTCCAATGTGTAAATATGCTGTCGTTTTTTATAATGTGAGCTCTTATAGTATTTTTGTTTCTTTTAAACAATTGAAAGTTTAATGTAACAGTTTTTCGGTAGGTTTACAATCCCGCGACTTACTTCATTCTGGTTGCATTGTTATTATGGTTCTACCATGTGTATAATCTCTTATCCTTTGATTAATTCTCTGGTCTTAGTGGATCTATAAGGAAATCATGGCTCGAATGTTGTGTAGCATAGATTGGTCTTTCGTTGTAAAATATCATGTCTACATTTTTCGATTTTAGTTCTTATTCTGTTTAAAAAAAATTGTATTTGGTATATAAAATTGTACAACTCTTACTCTGAGTATTGCTATACTCGTTCTTTGACTACTAGTGTGAACTTTGATTACTTTATGAGGAAATTGGTTCGACTATTTTGTGGTTTCCTTTTGGGTTTTTTTAACTGTATTTTCTAGTTATAAATTTTAAGGTTGTGAGGCCACTGCATTTCTAAAATCATTATTTTAGGGTACTGCTCTGTCAAAGGTTAAACTAGAATATTGTGTTTGACTGATGTGTGAGATTTCAGCGTTTTTGGTAAACAAAACTAACATGGAAAAAAATATACATGTAGGCCTCGATTCAGTAACCCAAGTAACTCTTCAGCTAGAATCATTTGGAAATATAATTATTTATTTCGTAAGTCCTATTTTTCCCTTTCCGACATCGTGGGTTAGTTTGATTTGTTTAATGTGTTTCATTTTTTGTTGACTTAGGATATTTAGCTGTAAGATTTAAAATGGAATTTTTAAGCCTTCCGGATGTAAGTTTGGTATAGTTACTATAAAGGGGTTTTTACCCTACAACATTCAATCTTTGTTTTTTAACTACTTGTGTTTAGAAGAGATAATGTTTTTTTTTAATTATAGATACAATAGTTTTTCTTCAAATTTGTTAAAAGATATTTTTTAACCTAAACTATTTTTGTAGAAGGATAGGACCTTTTGGTTGTGTGAGATTTGTAAAGGAATTTCAAGCCTTTTGGCCAGAAACGTATTATGAGAGCTTTGTTTAAAGGATTTGAACCTTTGCTAGAAGCCTTTGTATTATAATTTATATGAAATATTATGTTAAAGTAAACCCTAAATGAAACTTTGGTCATCGTTTACTTAACAATAATTTTGAAATCTATAAACGTATATAAAAGGAAACTTTAGGGAAATTCAATATTCATTATGATATAATAAGAAACTATTTATGATATTATATATACATATATAGTTTTATTTTAAATAAGAACTACAATAATCTACAGGTTTTCCATGAGAATTCTGTAAAAACTATAGCATTTGTTATCTTATAATATACAGAATTAAGATCTATGTAACCTATTCTAGTAAGACCTATTAGCACCAAAACTTGGGTCTTTGGTGAAGTGAACCATGTTCCTCCTACTTGGTATGGCTTTGTTGGGAGTCCATATGAAAATATTTGATATTATGGTATTTTTTCTACAGTTTTGCCACTATGGCGTTTAGAGATGGAAACACTGGTTCTGAAGCTTGTGGTTAGATGAGATGGTTTTTGTTTTACATTAAGTTCCTATTTGCAGACCGTGGGTCTGGAGAAACATTAATATGCAGTTCCAATGCGTAAATATGTTGTGGGTTTTTATAATGTGAGATCTTACAATATTTTTTTTTCTTTTAAACAATTGAAAGTTTAATGTAACAATTTTTTGCCAGGGTTAATTACAAGCATGCGAATTACTTCATTCTAGTTGCATTGTTATTATGGTTCTACCCTGTGTATAACGTGTTATCCTTTGATTAGTTCTCTGGTATTAGTGGATCTACAAGGAAATTGTGGCTCGAATGCTATGTAGCATAGATTGGTCTTTCGTTGTAAAATATTATGTCTGCATTTTTCGATGTCAGTTCTTATTCTATTTTAAAAAATTGTATATAGTATATAAAACTTATGCAGCTCTTACTCTGAGCATTTCTATACTCATTCTTTGACTACTAGTCTAAAATTTGATAACTTTATGAGGAAATTGGCTCGACTGCTATGTGGCTTCCTTTTGGGGTTTTTTTTAGTTTATTTTCTAGTTATAAATTTTAAGGTCGTGAGGCCACTGGATTTCTAAAATCATTATTTTAGGGTATTGCTATGTCGAAGGTTAGTCTAGAAGATTTTGTTTGACTGTTGTGTGAGATTTTAGCGTTTTTGGTAAACAAAATTAACAGGGAGGAAAATTTCCCTACAGGCTTCGATCCCATGACCCAAGTAACTCTTTAGCTAGCATCATTTGGAAATATAATTATTTATTTCTTAAGTCCTATTTTTCCCATTTTCAACATAGTGGGCTAGTTTTATTTGTTTACTGTGTTTAATTTTCTATTGACTTAGGATATTTAGATGTAAGATTTAAAATGGATTTTTTAAGCCTTCCAACTTTAAGTTTGGAATAATTACTATAAAGGTTATTTTACCCTACAACATTCGATCTTTGTTTCCTTACTACTTGTGTCTAGAAGAGATAATTTTTGTTTTTAAATTACATATACAATAGTTCTTCTTAAAATTTGTTAAAAGAGATGTTTTACCCTAAACCATTTTTGTAGAAGGATAGGACCTTTCGGCTGTGTGAGATTTGTAAAGGAATTTCAAGCCTTTTAACAGAAAATGTATTATGAGAGCTTTGTTTAAAGGGTTTGAACCCTCACTGGAAGCCTTTGTATTTTAATTTGTTTGAAATATTATTTTAAAGTAAACCATTAATGAAACTTTTCTCATCGTTTACTTAACAATAATTGTAAAATCTATAAACGTATATAAAATGAAACTTAAGGGAAAGTTAATATTCATTATGAGATAATAAGAAACTATTTATGATATTATATATATACATATATAGTTTTCTTTTAAATAAGAATTACAATAATCTACAAGTTTGCCATGAGAATTATGTAAAAACTGTAGCATTCGTTATCTGATAATATACAAAATTAAGATCTATCTAACCTATTCTAATTCAGAAATAATTAATAGTTTTAGGGAGACCTTCAGCATTCATAAACAATTCATATATAAAAAAAATTCAAAGATAATAGTCAAATCATAGTAGAACTTGTTTAACTGTAGAAGTGGACAAAAAACCAAAGAAGATCGTTCCTCCCAACCGTCTCCTGAAAGCATCCAAAATCACTTGCTTTAGGACCCCCGAGCCTGTTCAATGAACCACCAGGACAAAGATGTTGTGTATAATCCTACACATTATTCTCCTTAACTTAGAAACCTCACTTGCAGACTTAACTCTCAGCAATTCACTTTACCTATCCCCTCATTGAATTCCTCTTTTTTGCCTAAATTTTCAGTTTCCAGCAAAATCACACGGCTCTAATCACTTAGAATAGAATGTAGTGAGCCTCATGCTCTTTTTATGGTATATATAAGTTTTCCTGGGTCTTTGGGTCAGTTTTGCAATTAAATAAGCCACTTGATCAGTTCCTCTTTTCAGGGAACATGACCACAATTTTAGGGATGTTGACTACTGTAATAGTTAGAAAGTGAATGCTAATGCTGCCACTTGTCATTTTGGCCTTCTAAATCAGATCATTCCTCCTAGTGGGTCAGTGAACACTCTTCAAAAGTCTTCTTTGGATAGGTGTCTCCTCTTTTAATTATTTAAATAAATAAAATATTCAATTATAGTCATCTTTGACCACCCTTGGTTGACAACATAAAACTTTACAATAACTTTTAAAGTAATGTTTCTCAAAAATAAAATGTTTTTCAGTTCTAGGTGGGTTAGAGTTGGTAAACTGAGTTTATGTATCAATTGATCTTGAGGGTCAACTGATTTGATGGATTGACGGATACATATGGTCAATTGAGTTGATATATAAACTAATCGACATGGTTGACTAATTCGATGCAACCAAGATACAACCAAGCAGTCAACTAGGACTAGACATTAGTTGATGAGGCCAGTTGAGTACTGGGATGAATCAAACCTCCCACTTAGGAAACTTGTGTTCTGATTCGGTCAAAAGATACCACTTTCCTTGAGCTTGGAGTTGTCTTACTTTGGAAACCTAAAAAAATAAAATTTTTTTTCTCCTGGTGTGGTTTTCATGTTTTGTCATGTTTCCAATTAAATAATTTCCAAATAAGACTACTTGCAAATAATGTTTCACCAACCTACTAGTTTCCTAGGTTGAGATGGAAACATAAAATTTGTAATAAGGGGATATGGGACCCAAAAGGAATTTACTTTATCATATTCACATTTAATTGGATCACATAAATGATAAACTCTAAGAAAATAAGGTGGCATGGATTCATGGAGACACTTGGAAGCTTATGGAGCCTTTGGGGGACTAGATTTCTCACACACTTGGCATAATCTTCATCCAAATTCAAACACTTGGGTAATGTAAAGTTATTGCATGGTAATGTGGTGTCAAATATCTTATAATTAGCTAAGGAATTCGAATTGGTAAAGGAGAATAACTCCCATGGAAGAGGAAGAGACTAGAAGACACTGTGTGCCACTTGGAAGGAGATTCCATGCACTCTATGACAACAAATGATGGAAGATTCTACGAAAAGTATGAAAAATTCAGACCTGATTTCTGACATATTACAAATATGAAATGATAGGGATAAAAATAGCCACCAATAGTTCAGATTTTGTAGTTATAGGAAGCCATTCAAATTGGGGAAAGAATTGGAGCATGAAGAGGAAGACAAGTGTCATATGAATTACTAATCCACTAAGTTGAGTTGTAGGAATCCCATGGAGGGAAATTAGACCTTATGATGCCTCATTAAGTTAATAAAAGGAATTCATGAGGGGATATAATTTATTTTGATCATTTTTTAATTGTCCTTTGGCATTTTGGAGAGATTTTGTTTGTCCATTGCACAGTGAGTGTTCACTCTCCCTGCTTGTGAACCAATTTTGAGGGAGTTGGATTCATTTCCAATTTGTTTGATGGAGAGGCCATTCAGAAATATAATTTGATATTAATGAAGGATTTTTAGTTTCATTTTGAAGGTCCATACAATATAATTCTCATCTATCTCCCTATTCTCTCATACCTTCTTCTTCATCCTCCCACACTCTCATGTTGATGCCGCACTTGTTAGAGTGGTATTTTCACTTTGACGAGGATATTTGATGCTAAATATTGGGTATATTATGGATGTATATATAATATAATATCCATATGATATGTAAGTCTAAATATCAGAAATACATGTATGAAAGGCTTGCATTCCCCTTGCTCTTGAATAACTAGTTTTCATGGATTTGGCTTCATTCTTGAAGTGGTTTTATATCATATTTGTATGAGGAATTTTATATTATTTTTATGATGTTATTGAAGCCATATATTATTTAATAATCTATACTTTCATTCCCATATTCTATTCATATTTAAATCCAAGAAACTCCTGTGTGAAAAACTTTCATTCTCATGTCATTGCATCACCAGTTTTCATGGATTTTGGCTTCACTCTTGAAGTAGTTTTATACCATATTTGTATGAGGGATATTATATGATTTGAAAGATTTTGTGACAGAAATATATGATTTTTTACTCTGTAAATTCATTTCCCTATGCTCTGTGGGTCGAAATCCAATAAATCTATATGTGAAACTCTTGCATTCCCATGCCATTGAATCACTAGTTTCCATGACTTTGGCTTCAATCTTGAAGGAGTCTTGTATTAGATTTGTATGAGGGATGTTATATTATTTTGGTTATTTTGTGACAAAAATATATTATTTTTTACTCTATAATTTCAGTTCCTTATGCTCTGTGTCTCGAAATCCAAGAAATCCATATGTGAAACTCTTGCAATTCTATGCTACTAATTCACTAGTTTTCATGTATTTGACTCCCATAATGAATGAGATGTATATAAGATTTGTATGAGGGGATTTATATGGTTTTTAATACTATTGGGGAAGTATTTTTATGTTTTCTATGGTCTCTATATGTCACATCTTGATCTGAGCCTTTAACTCTACCTTTCATATGTTAAAATCAAGCTAGTTATGTGATTTCCCCATAAGTAATTTCACTAAAAGTTATCAAACAAATGTGGAACTATATAAATAATTTTTAGAACTAATAAAAATGTGTAATTAAATTAAATTAGGTATTATATCATTCCTCATACTCTTCTTACAAATTTTGGAGGTCCATACATGAGTTAGGAAGCTTAGTTGGCCTACACCCTAGGGGGGGGATTTCATCACAATTTCCTAGTAATTTTGGCCTTTTTGTCATCAGCCCCAAACAAGGTTTCAAAGGTATAAATTCAGATACAAAGTTTCCATAAACCACCTTGGTATTTTTTAAGGCTCACCATACCATTTCCTTTCAAATTCAAAACCATTTGGTGAAAGTTGGAACCATCTAGAGTCATGACTAGTTAAGCCCAAATTTGTTCAATCTGTGCATTTGTACACAATTTCCAAAAAGGGACATTATCTGTTGCATGAAAATGGTTTTGATTGCAAGGGGATCTTGAAAATATAAATGGATTTCTTCTATATATAACTATATATGGAAACCTAATGCAAACCTGGGTATGGTGGAATGTTGAGCTTAAAATTAGTTTCCCCAATTTTCTCAAGAATTGTGTACAACCATATCATAGATATTGCTGTTGTATTTGTGATTTTAGAAGATATTCTGATGTATATTATAATTGTATGTTGTTTTACCCCCATTTAATATGTGTTTCCCTTGACTTTCGAGATGTCATTATTGCGTATGGTCCTTGAGGTACAACCTTTGTTGTAAGTCAGGGTAATAGTCCCTAGTATAATATAACGTAATGTGCTTTCATAGTCTCTCTAGGATAAGTCGACCCTATTAGGGTTATAATTCGCCTCAGTCAAGTTAGGAGGTCAGTCAATTGAAGGGTATAAATAGTGAGGCTCCCTCCCTCATTTATATACACACTCACCCACTCAAATTTCCATGAGGAGAGAGAGAAGGACAAGGAAGAGTGAGGGAGAGAGGAAAAATAGTTCTTATTATTGGGTTTTTCCATCTTGTGATATTGTCCTAGTGACAAAAATATTCTGAGGAACTTTGTAGGGTTTTCTCCTTTATGGTTTCCCTGAGGAAAATATTTATGTCTTGTGTATATGCTCTATCTTGTGTAATCTTGGTGTGCTTGTTATTATTTCATATAAAGATCCTAATCAAGTTGAATTATATTAGAAAAACTAACATAGTATCAGAGCCTCTTTGAAAGAAGGAATTATGCAACAAAAGAAACTAGGGCTTCCTAGTTCAAGGTATTCTCTCCATAGATCATTAAGAAAAGAGTGTTAGGATAACTCACCCTAGAAGGGCACATCTTTTGGTGGAACTAGAATCAAATTTGAAGAAGTTTCATTTTTTTACCTTGAAACTAGTGCTGGGAGAAACTAGAGAATCAAGTTTCAGAGGCTTCCCACCTCAGTATTGAGAAAATGACCTTGCTGAGCATATCACCTTAAGGAGGAGCATATTTCTATCTAAACAAAATTCGAAAACTCCAAGTTTGGAAAATTAGGGTTTCTCTGACAAACCCTAGGTCATCCAACTCCAGAACCATGTCAAACACCTCAAATCGATAATATAAAAATATTGTCTATTTCCATTTGAGGTTCTCATTTGAAAACAACTCATCATACTCAAATTGAGGAAAAGCTTTGGGGAGCTGATAACTTTTGAGCATCGAAGTACAAGATCTCCCTCATCTTAAAGAAAATTATTTGGATCGGTATATTAGTGAGGAAGTTCTAGATCTAGAGGGAGATGAGTCTAATTCTATTCATAAGAAAAACTTGGTTAAGGCCAAGAGAATCATTGAATATTCTATTAAGGGTCATCTCATCCCCTTTGTGTCATCCTTAAAGAGACCAAAGGAAGTGTTTGATGATTTGATGAATATGTTCAAAGGAAATAGCATCAATCAGGGGATGACATTGAGGAACCAATTGAAGAATGTGAAGATACAGAACTCAGAGACCATACATTCCTAGTTCATAAGGGTTTCTCAAGTCAAGTAACAACTTGAAGCAATCGAAGAAAATGTAAAAGAAGGAGAGATTGTGATGACCACCTTGAATGGCCTCCCAAGATAATGGAATTCATTCATTCAAGGAATATGCGCAAGATTGAATTTGATCTCTTTCAGTAGACTCCGAGAAGAATGCACACAAGAAGAAGCTCAGGTCATAACAAGGGAAGATAATATGGGAGAAACTGAATATCAATCTCTCACATATCATACCAAAAGAAACTACAAAAAAAATGAGAACCACTAGCACAACAAAAGGAAGGACCTCCATCATAAAAGACCAAAGAAGTTCAGAAAAGATCCTTCGAACATTCAATGTTACACTTGGGATGATAAGGGACACTACTCCATATATTTTCCCAAGAACAAGGACTCTTTCAACAAGAAAATACATCATTCTCACACCATTGAAGATGATGAACCAACAAATAGAAGATTCAGAAAAGAAAAGGATGATGATGAAGAGTATGTTCTAATCTCAGCACTCACAGGCACTATCTCACATGGAATCAATGATTGCCTTGTGCATAGTGAGGAATCTAAAAATATGAAGGGATACAAATAATCATTCATCAATATGTCTGAGAATGAGTCACCTCACAAGGTGAAACTTGGGGATGATTATCAATACCCCATAAAGTGAAGTGGAAAATCTTCATACAAGCTAGAGTTTGAAAACTCTTCGATGATGAAAGACGTTCTATATGTTCTAGGATTGAAGAAGAATATTCTCTCCATCTCTGAATTAGATGCAAAGGGAATGAGAGTTGCATTTGTTGATGTCCAATTCTTGATGTGGCCAAAAGGAAAGACAATCGATGATGCAACAATAATTGGAGAGAAAGACGGTGGCTTGTACAAACTAAAGCGATAACCTGAATAAGAATTGGTTTATGAATCATAGAACCAAGTGAACTATGAAACTAAAGGATTGCACATGTGCACTACATATCACTACCTATCACAAGGAAAGAAGTTTCAGGACTTCCATAAATCTAGGAAAAGCATGAACACATTTGCAAAGGATGTGCACAAGGAAAGAATGCAAAGAAGATATTTCCCAGCAGTGAAAGAAAAGAAAAAGGAATACTGTAGATATTAGACTCAGATGTATGTGGTACCATGTCATCCATCTCACTAAGAGGGTAAGGGTAATATGTTTCCTTTATAGATGATTTCTCACGTAAGACTTCGATATATTTCTTGGAAGGGAAAAATGAAGTATTCATAAAGTTTAAGGAATTCAAATCCTTGGTCAAAAACCACACTGAGAGGAATATGAAGAATTTGCAGTCAGATAATGGTGGATATTTCACCTCAAAATAATTCAAGGAACTCTACAAAGAATCTAGGATTAAGAGGGAGTTGAGAAATCAATACAATCCTCAATTAAATGGTGTTGTGGAATGAAATAACAAAACTATAATGGAATCAGTGAAATCAATGCTACATGACCAATATCTTATGATACACCTTTGAGTAGAAGTAGCAAGGAAATTTGTGTATGCACAAAACCATACTCCTCATTGATTAATTGACAACAAGACTCCTGAAGAGGATTTCTCCATAAAGAAACCAGAAGTTCATCCATCTCAAAATATTTGGTTGTCGAGTGTACATACACATCCCAAAGGAGAAAAGGTGTCACATGCCCCAATTTTGTAAAATAATGTTATCTTATTTTGATTTTATTTTAAGACAATATGTTAAATTTAATGCTAAGATGAAACTGATGACTCAGCAGAGTCAAGGATGTGGAATGTAATTCTAAATATTTAATTTTAAATAAATAAAAATGGAGACAACAGCTTGGGAGAGCTATTAAAAAGAGTGTTACTGGTCAAGTTGGTGGAGGGAACTAGGTGGAGAGCAAAAAGACAAGTGGTAGCATCCTCAAACACTTCCTATGTTGCAGGTGGAAACCTCTCTGCATTTGGGGTCATGATCCCCCAAGAAAGTGGGATCATAGCAGGTGGCTCAATCAATGACAATCAACCCAAAAATACCTAGGCAATCTTAATAAAAGTACCCAATGTAGAGAGCTGAGGCTACTCATTCCAGGAGAAGAATCATTCAGGTGAATGCACTTCAAGAAATTCATTGGGAAGGGAAATTTGGAGGAAGGTGTTTGAGGGGTAAACTGCAAGAAGGTGATCTAGTACAAATTTGCAGCTGAAAGATCTTACTACAGTATGTAGAATTGGTATTGAGTCTCAGGACTAGTACTTTATTGTTTTCTCCACCTAGTTCCAGCCAAAGAGACCAGAACAGGCTCGGGGTCCTGAGAAGTCGTTGTCTGAGAGCTCCCCAGGAGTTGGTAGGGAGGAATGGCCTCCCATTGCTGTTGTCATCCAGCTTTAAGAAAAGGTTCCATTATCTTTTAATTTATGTGTTATAGCTTATATCTGTGTGTGAACAAATAATGAATGATTATATGTTATGATGTAAATTGTTAAGTTAAAATCTCTTAGTTGTTTCAAGGCTGAATCTGTACTTTGATGAAAGATAAATCCTACATGTGTTTTTCCCCATCTGGAGTAATCTAGATCGTACTCTAGAACATGTAGTGTGTTTAAATGAATGAAGTATGATAGGAATATGAATGAATAGAATATTTATGTTTTTCTGAGTGTTGAATGTTTTCTTTCAGTAGATAGTTATTATTACAGAAAGATTATTAATCTGTTCGTAGAGTTATTGGTAGAACTAGACTGAATACTTAAAATATTAAAGAAGAAACAGAATCATCTTACTTACTAACAATAGTATGTTTAATCTTATAACTCATTATTATATATAACATCTTCTTCTATAAACTATACATTTATATTGAAATAGAAGAACTAGTATTATTAGTTGAAAGTTATCATTTATGTTAAGAAAAGATGTAAAAATAATACAGATAGTTTATCTCTTTTCCATTAGTGCTAACTAACCTTCCTACAACTATCTAAACTCTAATTAAGAACTTGATAAATATTACAGTATTATTTTCTTAGTAATAATAACTAAAGGACAGTAGTAACTTAGGCTTAAGTTATTATTAATAAGAAACTGTCCTTATACATTTATAGACAGTATAGATGTAAAGAGTATTGACAGGTAGGAAAGTTCTTATATTCTTTTAGTAAGCCTACAGAAATAATTTTATTAAATAAACACAATCGTTATCGATTGCTCTCAGTCTTATTTATTATACAAATAAATACCAACATAAACTTAAGAGGATACATTATACATAGATAATAATATTATTAATACAAATAATATTATTATTAACAATAAATAATGATGTTTATAAATTAATAATTCATAAAAACAAACTGAAGAAAACTGTGTGACAGTAATCGAATTTACAAAATAACAATACAAAAAATAATACTCTATAAAAGTTAAAGGAGGATAAACCCTAGCTCATATTCTGAGCGTAATCTATTTGTATTTGTAAATACTGTAGTAACCTAGGCTGAACATAGGATAGTTCTTTTAAAACTATTAATTAAGAACCAACTAAAAATGTTATGCACATAAATGAATTCCAATACTGATCAACTTGTATAAATGTATTTATAAGAGAAACAGTGCTTTTCTTTTACTAACAACATACATCTATAGAAATAAATGTCAGGGTTAAAACCCTTAAAACCATTACATTTACAAGTATCAAAATATTAAAACCAAATTTACATAAATTATGTAACCATTAATAACCAGTTTAATATAATTACTCACAGTCCTTTGAAGGACAAATAATAATCTACTCACAGTCCTTTAAGGACAAATAGAATAAAATAGGAAAAACTGTATAATTATTATAACAAGAATAATATAAATCAAAACAAGGGTTTTTACAATTCAAACCCTAATCCATAACTTCAATCAAACAAGCAAGATTTAGGTTACGGTTGTAAGTATCAGCCTTAAGTTTTTATTTATAAACCCTTACAGAGTACTCAAACAGAGTATAAACTTCATTACATTCAAGAAGGGTAAAACCCTAACTTTTTACACAGAGTGTAATGTAAAACATTGTTAAACCAAACAAGTCTAGTGACAGCACTGTCATTACAAAAACTACAAACTTAAACCTGGCCGTAAGCCAAAGCTTCAACTAATTACAGTGCTCAATTAAACCGAGACTACCCTAGCGAGGGTTTGAGTCTAAGTAGTACAACATTAGCCTGTAGAAACATTAACACAACAACATAACTCGTGGCGAGTCGAGGGAGGGGTTTGCAAAACCCTGGGTGATACCATCGACCACCCTAACCCTAGTAGAGTGAAAAATCCAACATTTGGACCACGGGGCTTACCCGAAAACAAACCACGAGCCACGACAATAGTTGGTTGGCTACCTTTTGTCTTTGC
>LPNX010815898.1:757692-803428 GCA_001517045.1 Pseudotsuga menziesii | reverse complement strand
ATATATATATATATACTTGTTGTAAGTAAAATATTTCTAAGTCTGATAATCACCTGTCAATGGAGAACAATGAACAACTTCAACGAAGCACTATCACCTATAAGCGGTGAAAATGAAAACCTAAACAACCCTCAAGAATCTCACATTGGCGAGCCAAGAGAACAGTAATAGATAACTGAAGTGTATTGCAAGCTATGAAGGCAACAAAAGGAGAACTACACAGACAGAAGTCACGGGCATTAATAATCTCCATAATTCGTAGACCAAGAACCAAGCCAATGGAAATGGCTTTTAAAACCATGCACGATTGACATAAGTAGCATGGAGTCAAGGCATAAGACAACCAGAACTCGGAGGAATGACGGCCACCATGGGAGACAAGCAAAGAAACCCTAGAGCCAGGGAAAACTACGAGATGAAAATGATAATGGTTAGGTTCCAGCAGCGTTTTATATTTCCCATGCGTGGATAGGAAACGACCACGTAGCAAACAAATCAAACCATGCAAAGAGGGTTGTGTCCTATAGTGCATGCGTAAAACAATAAACTAATTATTTGATCATTGGAGTGTGGAGTAAACCTTAATGTCAACCCAATAATTCGTTATCCAAATCTTTAATCATTTGCACATTATCATATGGTAGTATAGGGACAATAATATCCTTGGTGATGGTTCCTTGACCCTTCAAGAAATGTTACTCATCAAACTTCGTTAAAACCCAAATAGTCATTCATTCATAAGACTAATTCCATTTTGAACCTTATGTTATTCTATTACAACATTGCAATTACGGTTTAAAGAATTGCATAACTTTCCTCTAAGCTTTGTTTTATTTATTTGATAAAAATCAAATAATTCATGTATTAAATTTAGATCAATGTATTAGGTATACACTATAGTTAAGAGATAAAATGTGCATATAAGAGAGTTCATGCTAGGTATTAAATAACTATAGTTTCTCTAGTAACAAAGATAAACTATAGCTTATACATAGTAAACCTTTTGTAATAACGATATTACAAGTCTAAACTTTATAAATAGTGCAATGTAATAATGCAAAGGATTATAAACTCTAGATTAAAATATGTTTATAATCACAAACTACTTATAGGTTGAATGTCTATTGAACAAATATATTATGCATATCTATAAAACTTACATGAACTAATAACTCAAATCGTATCAAGCTTTGAAGTAGTACAAAAATGAAGGTAAGAATATTATTACGAAATTCTATTACATAGTTCAAGCGACAATACTTTGATGGAGCTTGGAGTATGACTCAACTTGGTTTTTATTCTCATTTCAATATGTCTAGTGGACAGTAAAGTAATTATAGAGGTAAACATGATAACTAGAATAGGAATGACCCTACTGAATCCAAAAATTACTAGAACCATAGAGTTCAACTTAGAAATAAAATATAGGTAACCATGAGCTCATATAGAAGGACATGATGGTTGTAGTTTACACAATCGAAGTTTTACTGTCCAAAAGATAACAGGCTGTAAGTTATCTTGCAGAAACAAAATGAGGGTCAATAATTACACAAACAAGATAAGAGACTATTGCATAAATACTGACAATAACAATCATTATAAACATTACAAATTACATAGACTAAAGTAGAAATACTTGTAACTGAGATTCTAATGTTTAGAGTCACAAACATGTTTTGCAGTCGTTACTTACTTCTGAACTTGTCTACTTGAAAAACTGAAGGAAGCCAAATGGTTTTACCTTACAGGAGCTGTCTAGAGTTTAGCAGCTTAATTACTAAGCTTTTTAAATTGCAAATAAAATATTGCTAACACTTAAAATATATTTTAATATATACTCGATCGATCATACCTATAAACCTGTAAGAATCAGTATTCATTTGCGTTAGCATGATTGCTAAGTAAGCCCCGGATTCAAAAGTAGATTCCACCTACTTGACATGAAAAGACTAATCAGTAAACTGAAGCAAACAGCACACAAGAAGATTTTATTCTTGTTACAAAAAATAAAATGTTAAGTTATTAAATTAGAATTTAGTGAAACTAATTACTTGACTGTTTCTTTTTATGCAAACCGTTAGCTGATAGTAGACCACAAGTTTTAGCATTTATTGTTATCTCAAAATTTTAAATTTTTGCGAAAATTTGGGGTTTTAACAAAAGGGCCAAGATCGATCCTTCTGGGGGGGAGGGAATATTCATAGGATACAATGACACTTCAAAGGCCTACTAAATATACTTCACATGATTTAAGAAAATAGATATCAGTAGAGAGGTAACATTTGATGAAGAATCAGAATACTCCAAATCCATAAAACTACATATTGAAGAGGTCAAGGAACCTGATGGAACTAGAGTCCGAGATGCGACAATGGAGGAATAAATTCAAGAATACCATGAAGATCAAGACATGGAAGAACCGCAAGAGTATGTACAGTCACTTCATGAGAAGAAATCCCACAATAGAAAACCAACATGGGCACGAGAACTAATACAAGGTGCAGAAAGGTATGGTGCTCTAGATGGAATGCATAGAGAAAGGAAAATACCAAAACTTACAAAAACTATGTGGACCTGCTATGTGACATCATTGACAAAGAAAATTCCAACCACAAATATGCTACAGAAAATAAAGAATGGAAGGATTCCATAATCGAGGAGTACAATTCGATTATGAAGAATGATGACTGGGACATAGTTTCCAGACCAAAATGGAAGTCTGTTGTGACTTCAAAGTGGATCTACAAGATCAAACATGTTGCATATGGTAGCATCGAGAAACACAAGGAAACATTTGTGGCGTGTGACTTCGCACAGAAAGAAGGAATAGACTGTGAGGATACATTTGAACCCATAAGAAGATACACTTCCATTAGGTCTATACTTGCATTGGCTGTAGTAATAAAATGGAAGATTCACCAAATGGATATCAAGAAAACATTCTTGAATGGTGTAGTCTAAGAGGAAGTGTACGTGGAGTATCCACTGGGGTTTGAGACACATTATAGGAAGACTCATGTGCAAATTAAAGAAGGCCTTGTACAAATTGAAATGAGCACCCAGGATATGGCACAAGAGGATGGATATCTTCCTAATGAGCTTAGGATTTACGAATATTAAAGAGGATTCCAACCTTTACTTCAAAGTTGAAGATGGAAGACTGGTGATGCTCCTACTATATGTCGATGAAATATTCTTGACAAGAAAGGACAAACTCATTGTATATGCAAAGAGGAAGCTTGCCACTCAATTCGAGAGGAAATACCTAGGGATGATGCACTATTTCTTAGGCATGGAGGCGTGGTAGAGTGTAGATGTAATTTTCCTTGGTTAAGGAAAGTATGTAGTCTAGATTCTGAAGATATTCAGAATGTTGTACTACAAGGTGATAGCCACACCTATGTCATTGAACTTGAAGCTATTGTTCAATTCTTCATCAAATTTGGTTGATGCCATGATGTATCACCAGATGATTGGTTCTTTGATTTACCTGATGAATACAAGATCGAAAATATGCTTTGCTATGAACGCCATGAGCCAATTCCTGATGGATCCAATACATGTTCACTTGGTTGCTGCAAAGCATGTATTGAGGTACCTGAAGGGTATAGTTAAGTATGGGATCAAGCATGATGTGAATCAAAATATTAACCTGCACAGTTATGTTGATTCATATTGGGTAGGAATCACCACTGATAGGAAGAGAACTTTGATTTCCTGCTTCAGTTTGGGATTCAACATGATCTTTTGGTTTAGGAGGAAGCAATACTACAAGGAACTAAGTACAATCGAGGCAGAGTATGTTGTAGCTTGCTTATATAGTTGTGAGATAGTATGGATGCAAAAGCTACTGTATGATTTGTTTGATCTCCAGCTATAGGTGACTTGTATTTTTTGCAACAACTAGAGTTGTGTGAAGTTGTCATAGAACTGTTATACCAAAAACCTGTCACCATCATGTGATAAGACACTTGACATACCTGCTTTCCCTGAATCCCAGCTCTTGGAGTGGAAACTCATGGTTATTATCAATCTTCTATGAAAATTCCTAGAACCGCACTTGCCCCTTTATCCAGAAGCGATACCCTTCTTCACACCACACATCCCCTATTGCCCACAAGTGGTGCCACCACTTATGGCCCTTGGTCCATAAGCGGTTATGACCAGAACCACTCTATCATTAAAGGAGAAACACGATACCCTGGTTAAAAAGGGAAAAAGAGAAGTTTCTTGAGGCTTCTAGATGATAAGCCTCGTGTCCTCCCTTATCCCTACTGTTGTGGGTTAGTTGAGATCGAGATCCCTCATCCTAGGATCTTAGAGGCCACCTGACCCACTAATATCTCAACCTACCCTATCCATTAAGCCTTATAAGTACAAGCTTATGGCCATGGTTGAGGGAGAGAAATCATAAGGTATTGTTATGCTGTTGGATTGATCACTTGACCCAAGATCATTTGGGAGAGCATAGAGAGCTAGAGTCAGATATTTTGGGGATGAGAATTCTTGGTTTCATGGAGATGCATGTCAACACTAAGGGTTGGTTGTAAACTTCTTCATATTTCTTTAATGCAATTTGATTTCTATCCCACATATATAGTTGTTGTTCAATTTCACATGTATGTTGTTAGATTCCTTAGTCACTAACATATATTAGTAGATTATATTCTGGTGGTTTCAATATGTTTGTGTGTTGAATCTTATTGCAAGTACACGGGGTAATGATCGAAGCATTACATTCTAGGTATCTACAACGTCTAGGGAGAGTCTTCAACCTCTGTCCTCTATTTGTTCTGGATCTAAACCATTTAGACCAGTGGTGAAGACTCACCCTTCCCCTACCCCCTCCTGTACGAGCCATGACCTGGACCCACCTCAGCATACGGGGGTCCCGTGCTCTCAGACTCTGGAAGACCACCTAAGGTCTCATCTCCGGAACCCGCTCGAAGAAGAAGTAGGCTAAAATGGAACCAAATCCAAGCTACTTTAGCTCTTTCTGTTGACACTTAGTCAGTTGATCCTTGAAGATTGGGAACATGGCTTCCACCTAGTTGAACACCATGGGTGCCATGGCCTCTATGGCATATAGCATGTGTGCCCTAGAAGCTTGGTGCACACCCTGACTCTTGGTCACCCTCTGCATGGTGAACAAAATAGTCCGTAGAGCCCTATCTATCACTACCTTGATGGGGATCTTATTCCCCGATGTACCTATCCCTGGTGCACAATGTCGATCTATAAGCTCTCTGGTAGTGATGTCCCCACCATGAGAACCTATCAGTGATATGGGGGCACCCTGTCTTGATAGACCAGTCAGGAAGTAGATATCATCTACCTCCACTATAAGTATATGGGTCCCCACCTCGAAATACTATTACTATGGATTCCACATTTACAGTATGTGTTCCAGTAACCGTTCATGAGACACCATGCTTGGGGTCTGAAATAACTTCAGGATCCCATAGTCCCTTAGTGTGGCAATACAACTTGCATTTCTATTGGCAGTAGCATCCTCACTATCATGCATTCTTTCTTTCCATATCACCATGTTTTGATCAACCTAGACCTGCCAAAAACAATAATGGTATGCATTAGAATCATCCTTAAATCATTGAAAATCAAAATAATGAAGTTATATTTCCCATACTATTAGTTTAAGTTATCCACGGTCAGCACCACCTGTGCATCATTGGAGACAGGCAGTGGCACCGCCTGTCCACTACGTTATTGGCACGGTTCTCGGGTGGTACCGCGTATCCCACAAGGGGTAGCCGCGGTGCCCATATTTTGAGTTTTAGGGCTTGCCATATGAGCCCAAAACCCCACCAAATCTCCAAATAAATGCTATGAAATGAAAGATAAGGGTCTTAGCTGTTACCTGCAACTGATGATGCTAAAAATGGATGTTGGAAACTCCCGGTATCAGCTGTGGAAGATCTGGCTAAGAAAATGCTCCAAGTGCTCTCTGCTAGAGGTAAATAGTGAAATGATTTGATTTTTTACTATTTACTTGACTTATATAGGCATTTTTGGGTCTGAATTACTATAGTTTTGATATAAAATCATATTTTAGTGAAATTTTATCTATCGTGATCCCTTAACGCTGGTCTTAAATGCATTTAACACTTGTTTTTTATTCGTTTACAGGATAAGAGAAATTTAGTAAAAATCTTTGAAAATTTGTTTATGGCTTTTTCGCACTTTCACAAAACAGAAAAGGTCATTGAGCATTTATTACGACACTTTGTCACACTCGTTAAAATATAGTATCAAAATTCCGATTCCATTTCAAGTTTCTTTCCAGGCTCGTAAAAATCAACATTGTGTAAAGAAGCGTCATGGAGTCCTCTTTTCACCTCTTTTTCAGGCTCCTTAAATACAAAAAGGTCGTCGAGTCTGTTTTTTATTCTTTCTAGGCTCATAAAATATAACATTGTGTAAAGAAACCTCATGGAGTTCTCTTTAAACTCTTTTTATGCTCCCTACATACTAAAATATTGTCAAGCGATCTTGTCTTCTTCATGCTCGTTAAAGTATTTGAAGAGTCATCCTTTCGATGGTAGGTTATCTCTTTTTTGGTTCGGATAGGACTATTTACGAAAAAGGAACACTCCAGCCAATCATGATTGGAAGAGTTCTCTAAGGTATGATTTTACACTTTTTTAGGCCTTAGAGACTAAATCATATGAAAAAGGACCCCTTTGGAGTCTTCTTCCGTATTCGTTCAGACTCTCTAAACATGAACAATACCGAGTTTTCTTTCAATGGACTCGTTAAATCAAACATTGAGAGACCTGTTTTGGGAATGAACCCCTCATCTCTCAAGTTCATAAAATATATGCGTCTGGACTTTTCTTCAGACAAGCTATATTGAGTGCTTTGAACTCATAAAACTGGAAAGAGGCACTCATCAATCATGATGGGGGAAATGGGAAGGGAATCATTTTGCAAATAATGGCAGTGGTTTGTCATTACCTTTGAACATGGCACTTGTCTGCACAATCATGTCAGTCAATTGGGTATTCAGCTGATCTCCGTGATGATCCACTTTCATGAGTCATGTCAATCCTTTGAGTCTTTCGAAAGAATGCATTGTCCACTGTTGCATTGTGTGTTTGTCCCGTTCAATCATGCTACCAAGTATTTTTGTCGTGCCACCCAATGTTCAAATGGGATTTGAAGAAGTTTTACCTCTATAGTCTACATAGTCTTTGTGTCAGTATCTTTGATTCAGTCATATGGTTACTACATTCACATAATTCCAGAACTTTGTTCCAAGTTTCATGTCATTGATGTGGGACTCATCATGGCCCTCCTTCGACAAGACTATTCCCGTCGACATCAGCTCATCATCCCGGAAATAGTCTTAGAAACAATATTTAGTACCTTGAGATCTATATGCCTCAATGACATATTCTCTCACTTTCGACATAGGTTCACATCGTTGACTTTTGATCGATAGAATCGACTGGGTGTTCGACATCAGGACATCTATTCACACTCAGTAGATTGTACTAGAGTACCTTGGGAATCATTGGCATTAATGGTGATCTCCCTCGCACTTGTTAATGGTTCTCATCATTGGCCAGTAATAAAGTGGTTTCTACCATGTTTGACTTCAGATCATTGTAATCACATGGATAGAATTGTACTTTGTGGAAGATGAGATGAAGACCTTGGGTATTTTTTTAAAAGCACTCATTGCTTTTTCCCCAGGTTGCAAAGGAGTTTTGTGTATCTAGCATGGATCCACATTTGTATGGCCGTGGCTATGCTCAAATTTGCATCTGTATGACATAGATCTACATTGTATGTCTGGTAGCTATGTCCAAGTTTGAGTCCTCTATCACATGGATCTACACTGTATTCTAGTAGCCATGCTTGTTAATTCCTCTCATGGATCTACCTTGTATTGGTCTGCAGCCATGAGTTTGTTTACTTATGTTTATGAGTCAACATACCGATGTACTACAGATGCCTACTGGATGACATGCTCCGATCGAGCCAACATTTTCATCTCATGGCGACGACTTGTTCTCTCAAAGCTCTCGTTTATCGTATCCCTCTAAGACTCATGCTTTGAGGGGCATCCTGTTATACCAAAACCCTGTCACCATCAAGTGATAAGACACTTGACATACCTACTTGCCCTAAATCCCAGCTCTTGGAGTGGAAACTCATGGTTATTATTAATCTTCTATGAAAATTCCCAGCACCATGCTTGCACCTTTATCCAGAAGCGGTACCCTTGTTCACACTGCCCATCCCCTATTGCACACAAGCAATGCCACCACTTATGGCCCTTGGTCCATAAGCGGTTATGACTAGAACCGCCCTGTCATTGAAGGAGAAATGAGGTACCCTAGGTAAAAAGGGAAAAAGAGAAGTTTCTCGAGGCTTCTAGATGATAAGTCTCATGTCCTCCCTTATCCCTACTGTTGTGGCTCAGTTGAGCTTGATATCCCTCATCCTAGGATCTTAGAGGCCACCTCACCCACTAATATCTCAACCTACCCTATCCATTAAACCTTATAAATACAAGCTTATGGCCATGGTTGAGGGGGAGAACTAAAACAAATAACCTAGCAAAGGATGAATTCTATCGCAACCATTATAAACACGTAAAATCATGATTTTTGATGGAAGGAGTGTTTAACAGAGTGTTGGAGACATTTACCATCATACACACTCTTTCGGTCAAATTGTCCTAGTTAAACCACTATCCTAAGTTTAATTGACATCAGTGGAGCATTAATTGCCATCATCCAGTCACACCCATGCCTACCTACAGTCAAGGAGGCTAACTTAGCCTTCTCCTACAGTCAAGGAGGCTAACTGGAGCACTCCGAGGGTGATCTGAGTGATATTAATGCACCTAATTGCTAACTGGTGGTTAAAATCAGTTCAACCAGTAAGTTACAGTCATTTAAGGCACCTCTATTCATTAAATATATTATTTAATGATTATTTATTATTATTTAATGAACTGGAGTCAACAAGGCGCCTCCTCCAACTTCTGATGGTCAGTTCAGCTTCAGTTAACTTCATCAGGGTTCATTGGAGTCATGCAGGACTAGCACTTGATGGTTGGATTGCTATGACATGTGTATGATCTCCTTCAGTTGAGATTCAGTCATTTATTGCACTCCGACTTCAGTTAGGGTTTGGTGAGTCAATTAGGCTTTTAGTCAAGTGGTTAACTGAGTGAGATTGCATGGAAAAGAGTCAGTTAAGCTAGACTCACTCATTGAATTCGAATTGTCCCTTAGGTATTCGAATTCTTCATGGAGTTAAACCATTTCTCAGCATGGAAATTGTAACCCATTATTGTTTATAAAATATACAGAGAGGAAACCTATTTTGGATCCAGGTATTTCCAATTCATGAGTATTTGTTAATAATTCTTTGATGATTTTGATTCCTAGTTCCTATATCATGTGCAAGAATTAATATGGTATCATAGCTTACGACGGGACAAAGAACAATCTCTCAAGAACAAGCTTTTTGACAGATTTCTCCATGAAATTTGAGCAATAGCTCAAAAATCCAGCACTGCACTAGAAGCCAAGGCTTACCACTCAATATCCCAAGTAAAGAACTTGTTGATCAAGCTTGCTTGATTGACTATGCTGGGTGTGATGAAATCCTAAAATGTGCAGGTTGTCTGACCTTATGGTGCCCCTTTTTTTTTTTATTTGCATGTTTTATCAGGTACAACTTCGAATGGACTCATCAATCCCTCTTCTCACCCCATTCACAAGCTATTCGGAATGGAAGTTGAAGATGATTGCATCTCTGAAGAGACGAGGTCTCTATGAGGTGTCTATTGGACTTGGAAAAGAGTCTTATGAGAATGAGAATGACTGGATAAATGACTATGATAGAGCTTTTGGAACAATAGGTCTGGCCCTTGATGATAGCTTGTACTACCCTATTGATTTTGCTGACTGCCCAAAGGATCTCTGGACAAAATTGGATAGAACCTTTGGCAAGAACAATGAGGATCATAATAGTAATTTGGAGATCAAATCCAGCACCACAAGAGTTATTCACTCAAAATTCTTGGCCTCTACTCTCTCTGATGAAGTTGTTCAAGATGAAGATGAAGCAGAATCTTCTACACATTCAATTCGAATTGAAGAAAGTCTCCATGTAGTGACTCCTTTTCCTGATGCTCTGGAAGTTCATGAGATCTCTGATATCTCATCTTCTCATATTTCTGAAACAGAAGAAGACATTTGAATCTCTTATATTGAAGAAAAATATTGCTGCACTTCCATGCAAACATTCAACGGTGATTTTCCTTTGAATTCTGTGCAAAATTTACCAGTAATTGCTTCCGAAAGTGAGGAGAAATTTGAATTTTCTTCCTCTAATGTTGCTGCTGGTGTGAAAATATGTAAAAAATTGGATATTTTAGAATAAATATCAGATTATAAGAGTGACACATTCGCTCCCCATGATCTAGATCTTCCAACAAATTCCTGTAGGATTGCATGCACCAAAATTCAGAATTTTGAAGAAGAAGAAAAATGTGCATCTAATGTCTCGGTTGACCATAATTTTGGATCTGATATGAACCTTATTGGATATTATATGATATTATTTGTATCTTATTTGATATTTCTTGGTTCAAAATTTCAGGTTCATAAACCTTCAGTACTGCTTGTAGCTGTTCTCATCAACGGTGTGAAGAAACAAGTACCGCAAGTCTCCTACAAAACTGCTGCTGGGGATTTGATTTGATTTCATAGTTTTGGATCTGTTGTGAAATTATTTAGATCTGATTTACATTCTTATCTGATATTATTTTTTTCATATTTTAAAATCCAAGAGCTTTCATTCATGCTTGTAGCTTCTCTCACCGATTCCAGTGTGAAAAATCAAGTACCGCAGTTCTTCTTCAATTTTACTGATGGGGATTTGGTGTTAGTTTCCTCTTATGAGGTTGATGATATTTTATTTTCTGAATCATTAGATATTTCTGAATCTATATCATATTATGGAGCTCAAGAATTCGCTCTCCATATTCCCAAGGATTCTCTACCTTTGGTCACAAGCTCATCTCCTCATAGAACTAGTAAAGAGGAAGACATTCTGCATCCGCATGGACACTTGCTCCTAAGATTTGGGGATGATTTTACCAATCATGGTTTTCTGTTCAGGGATGCAACATATCAGTTTCTTAAGTTTTCCACACATGGTTCGAATCCTCAAGAACCTTTGCTCTCTCTTCAGATGATTTCAGTTTCTCTACATGGGTCTAGTTTTCACCGTGCAGCTGTTTATATTTCTGATTCAGTTGAGTGCATTGTTCTTCTTCCAAAGTGGAATATTCCTCCAAAAATATTCATTTAGTTTGGATTCAGAGGTTCACATGCACAGTCCCAGGATGCTGGTGCATAGAAGAACCAATTCTTGATTTACTGCTTAGTTTGAGGGGGGGTATTTTTCCCATGAGGTTTTCCCCGTTTCCTTGGTTATATTAAGCAGTTACTTTATTGTACAGGGTGACCTATGGCCTTTGTTTCCAGGGCCCTATCATTTTTATGCATCTATGTTTTCTAACTCTTCCTGAGTATAGCTTAAGGGGGGGTGTTGGAGACATTTACCATCATACACACTCTTTCGGTCAAATTGGCCTAGTTAAACCACTATCCTAAGTTTAATTGACATAAGTGGAGCATTAATTTCCATCATCCAGTCACACCCACGCCTACCTATAGTCAAGGAGGCTAACTTAGCCTTCTCCTACAGTCAAGGAGGCTAACTCGAGCACTCCGAGGGTGATTTGAGTGATATTAATGCACCTAATTGCTAACTAGTGGTTACAATCAGTTCAACCAGTTAGTTACAGTCAGTTAAGGTGCCTCCATTCATTAAATATATTATTTAATGATTATTTATTATTATTTAATGAAATGGAGTCAGCAAGGCGCCTCCACCAACTTCTGATGGTCAGTTCAGCTTCAGTTAACTTCATCAGGGTTCATTGGAGTCATGCAGGACTAGCACTTGATGTTTGGATTGCTATGAAATGTGTATGATCTCCTTCAGTTGAGATTCAGTCATTTATTGCACTCCGACTTCAGTTAGGGTTTGGTGAGTCAATTAGGCTTTTAGTCAAGTGGTTAACTGAGTGAGATTGCATGGCAAAGAGTCAATTAAGCTAGACTCACTCATTGAATTTGAATTGTCCCTTAGGTATTCGAATTCTTCATGTAGTTAAGCCATTGCTCAGCATGGAAATTGTAACCCATTATTGTTTATAAAATATACAGAGAGGAAACCTATTTTGGATCCAGTTATTTCCAATTCATGAGTATTTGTTAATAATTCTTTGATGATTTTGATTCCTAGTTCCTAGATCATGTGCAAGAATTAATACAGAGAACAAATTCCTTGAATACAATCTTGAAATGTATTAGAATCATACACATGCATGAAAATGGGAAATACAGGAAACTAACTGAACATTGAACACCTTGATGAATCTTTGAAACTCAGGAAATAATTTCATTAATAAATCCAAGAAAAATTACATAGCTACAAAACCATGCACAAAAGGATTCAAAATGAAATTTCTAACCCTTTGCTCCTCCATGGAGGTTACACTTATAGTGTAATTTACCCTTGAGATGCATCTCAAAACAAGGCATCGAAATTAGTTACATCGTGGGAATCAAACTTGAAAGTACATCCTAAATCCTAACAAACTTTGACATGGAAAATGCATCATGCCCACAAAACATTTTGAGAGGGTGAAATGTGTTGTGAGTCACAAATAAAAATGAGAAATATTGACATCTGAGGCTTTCTGGCTCGCTTGGTGAAATGGAATGCTCATAACACCTTTGAATGACCTTTTGTTGACTCAACTGTTGGCTTCTCTCGCAAGTTGTTGACTGCTCAACGTATGTATGTCCTTCCAAAACTAATATGTAGGGATTGTCATTTCAAACATATCCTTTAAGACAACATCCATATCAATCAAAGGATTATGACTGACCATAAGAAGACTAGATTTGATCATTTGGAACTGAGTCAACAACTCAAAGTCCTCACTGAGTTTGGTGACAACTACCTCTCCCTTTAGCCCTCCATCCATACCCTCAAACTTAACATGGTTCAATATTTCCTAATTTAGTGGCTCAATGTACTTTCCCCGAGGGATCATCTTTCCATTAGGACCCCAAAACTCAGGCAATCCTTTCTAAAACAGGGGCTGAAACAATTTGTTGAACTTCTCCAAACCTTGACGAATAATTTCAACCCTTGAAAGCACATTCTGCAACAGCTTGTGCTTTGTACTCATCCTTCTTGCTACCACCAGAAATGTGATCCTATCAGTGACCCCATAGAAATTAGTTCCTCCCTGGATATTGTGTTCAGGACACTAATTGCCTTCTAGGCATCCTCCCTAGGCCTTTTCTAAATACTTTCTTGTAGGGCTTTACATCTCTTGCTTGCTTCCATAGGGGCTTTCTTATGTTCATCTAACATGACCAGGTGTTTCCCTAATGGGGATATCTCCTTTATCAATGCATCCCATACAAAATGCTTAGCCCAATGCAGGGGAATTCATCCTATGATCCTTTCTTCAAACCTGTCTATATTATTTTTTAGTGTCCTAATATCTCTAGCAGAGTCTTCACTTTCTGTTGCAGTGATCCTGCCCTTAAGCTCTTGACTGGATTCCTTTAATTGAGTGATCTCTAGGTCCTTCAGGGACATGTCAGACACGTTCTTGATCACCATAGTAGTGATTGGCTTATCTATGGGTGTTGTATTCATTCAACTCATAAATGTTTTCCTGCATTTGCTGCTTCTCTTCTTTTTCGTGTACACTTGTCAACTTCCAACACAACAAGGAGGCCTTTCAAATCCAAAACTTGATGCTACAATGTCTAAATATCCCCTTGCAGTTGCAAGGTTTGAGGAGGGAGTTGGATGTCCTTGATAGGTATCATGCTCCTCTTTTTGTAAGCCCAGATCTTGGCTAGAGGCTTAGATGATGAGGTAGGATTCCCTTTAGGAAGAGGTTGCTATGTTGAAATAGGTTTCTATATTAAAATAGGTTTCTTTGTTGAAACAGGTTGGTCTGTTGCAAGGGGTTGTAGAAAAGAGTTCTATGCAGTGATATCTGCAACCTGATCACGTAGGAGTTTTTCCTTCATGTTCCAATCCTTATTTGTTTCTTTTTCCTACTTCAGTTAGGTTTCCAATTTAGCCACCCTCTGTTGGGACTTGAGATGGGCCAAATCCTCCTTGTTTAGGTCAGCATATATTAGATCACTATGATAAATTACTTCTCAAGTTAGATCTAGGAGCTAGAACAATTTCACCATCAAAGTGTTTGACAAAACATGCAAGATAAAACAAAGAGATAGAAAATAGCTGGAACAACACATGTGAAAGGTCCTAATTAATTATTGTCATATTATTATCATACATCATTTATAATACAATGGACAAATTCGAGTGGATTTGGAATCCAATTGGAGTTGCACATGTGTCAATGTGAGAAATAACCTCAATCCTTCCTAGGTGGACCAATGGAGACCCAACTCATCCCAAACAGACTTGAATTGATGTGTGAGTATTGGTGAGGTGTGCTGGGTCATTAAAGACTCCAAGCAATGTGTGGGTGAGAATATAGAGGCAAGTGAGGTGCTGTAGGTGGCAATAAATGCTCCAAGGAGAGATAAAATAGGTCAGGTACACCCCTACCGCACATAGTCAAACCAGGGCCCCACAAATCAATGAGGTAGTGCTACAATGCCTTAATTAGGGAGCACATGGGCTAGGTTGACCAAAACAGGCACTGTTGTAGGTGTGAACAGACCAAGTTAACCAGATATATTGCTAGATTAACTCTTTTTAGTCTAAACCATAGGACATTAATGAATTTTGTGAAAATCAGGTTAGACTAAGGTCTAAACTATATACTAAGGATGTATTACTACTCCAACACCCTCCCTTAATCCAGAATTAGTACAATTTATTGTTTGAGGCTTTGGCAACTAAGGCACAAGTCACCCTTTTACAAATTTTATTGATCCATGTAACAAAGGTAAGGAGGAAAACCTCATGGGAAAAACCTCCCGTAAAAAATGGATTATGAAATAGAAACAAAATCTACATATACTTCCAAACTAAAAAATGTCTAGAGGAATCTTCTTCTTGGGAAGAATAGGAATGTGCTCAATCAACTTAGGAACAACTGCATGATGAATCTTTAGACCATGTAGAATAATTGAAATGCACTGATGGGAGAGAAAATGGTACTCTTCATATTTGAACTTCGAACCACTAGGTGAGTAATTCAAACCAAACAGGATGCCATGTGAGTAATTCGAACCACATAGGATGCCATACCTGAAAGAGACTGTAAATGCTTGAGAATAGGTGACCCCAAGCGAGTCATAAGGATATTGAAGCATCAACTTCGAATGAAGGTTGTAATGAGCTACAAGAATGTGGAACAAAAGTCCCAAATGTACCATTATTATGGAAAAAACTTCTCCATATTCATATGAACTTGAAGGAACTCTACTAGTGATGGTGGAGGAAACATCTCCATTTTTCGAACCAATACTTTCATTTGAAGAAAACCCATCTTCTAGAGAAGGCTTGCTATGGACATCAACTAGAAATACATCTTGCCATCCATAACATAAGACATAGAGGAGAAGGGTGAAAGTAAATCTTCAGCACTAGTGATGGAAGCAACTCGTATGCTCTCTTCATGAAACATAGCTTCTTGACAAGGAGAAGAAGCCACAGAGGAAGAAACTTGAGCTGGATCATTTGTTGAATCTTTGGCTATTTCTTCTTCTTCATTTTGAAATGTATGAGGCCGAGATCATAGGAAGAAAACATAAGGAGGTGCCCACATGAGAGGAAATTTCAACTCAAAATGGGCCTCCTAAAAAAATTTAATAAAATAATAAAATAATATTTACTAATTTTGGAGGAAGAAAAGAAAAAAACTACTTTTTTGTTTGTATTTTTGACATATCTCCCCATGTTTTTACTCAAATTTCGATCAGGAGAGCTTGTTGGATGAAAAATTAAATTCTGCATCCAACGAGTACCCACTCGGCATACTTTTGACGAACCCCACTACCCCAAAAACAAGAAATACCTGAAAAAATGTGATGATGACATCATCACATTTTTCAGGCATTTCTTGTTTTTGGAGTAGTGGGGTCCATCAAAAGTATGCTGAGTGGTTACTCGTTGGATGCGAAATTTAATTCTGCATCCAACAAGCTCTCCCGATCAAAATTTGAGTAAAAACATGGGGAGATATGTTGAAAATACAAACAAAAAAAGTAGTTTTTTTTATGATACCTATCCCCAAATTTATATTAAAAAAGTGTTTAAGACCTATACGATATTTCAAATTTAAAGAAATTTCATTGGATAACACATGACGACATGGAATTTGAGAACTGGCCCATCTTGAACTAGACCTCTAACACTCCTTCCTCATTAGCAATTGCCAGATTCAAAGAGCTAGTTGTAGGATTCCTCATAGTAGTGAAGGAGACCTTGCTACCTGAAAACTTCCTTAACTCTTTGGATTTCCTCTGAGTTTTCGTTTTGTCCTTCTACTTGAGTTTTCCATAGATATCCAACATCTGCTTCTCATTCTTGAATTTTCCTTCAGTAGTAGAGGCAAAGGAGTATATCTGATATTTGAGGAAAGGCTCCTCAGCTCCCTCCTTCTTCGAATGTGGAGCCCCTAAGGGATTCCTCTCTGATCATGTAGTGACTAGTTTCCCATCATGATAGGCTCTCTATGACCCTTACCATGACTCTGATTTCCTCCTTTCCTCCAGTAGTAAGGGGTACCTTCAATATGAAACTACACATTCTGGAAGGGATACCATAAATTATTATTGGGGTGGGAACATATAGGGTCCTAGGGATGTTTTTGAATAGTATGGCTATTATCTATACCACCCATATTAGAGATAGCATATCAATTCCCTTCCATTCCCCTTAGTCATACGTTAATATAATACTACTCCTTGGGGTTGGTATCTATGATAGGAGTAATATACATAATATCCATGGCATTCTAAGTAATGGGTTTAGTACTACCTATCAACAAGAAAACATCAACTTGGAGTATTAGGTTTACGTATGAATAGGGAACCATATGAATAGAGGAAACCTAATATGCTACATAATTGTATGTGGTCATGAAACCACCATCTGATTTGCAACCTACCCTCGAGTAGGGTTTTAGTAGCATGCTCCTGTTCTATCATTTCCTTGGAGGAATCAAAATAAAAATTAAATTCCTGCTCCAGGTTGATTACATCCTCCTCTATGTCTATCCTAGGCTTCTTGCTAGAATTTTTTTCATCACATTCCATTTTCTCCACCTCTGATCGATACCTCATGTTTCTACCATCATCACTTAGGGGAAAGGGAGTAGCTGGGACTACACCTTGCACTTCTTTAGGCACCTAAATCTTCTATGTAGGAGTCCAATTAAAATCATAGGAAAGGGAATTTTCCTCCTGGGACAAGTAAGGGATCATGGAGTGAATGAAAATTGACTTTTGCACCTGGACCCTCCTCTCAGAAATGATCCCCTTAGGATCGTAATTCTATGCATGAGCCACCTAAAATTTCATGGCCTTCAAAAATTTCTCCACCATTGGTAATTTTGTTGGCTTATTCACAACTACGAGCCTGAATTTAATAGGGTATTTGATCCATAAATCCTTCCTTTGAACAGTAAAATGCTCCTCATGAGCACCAATCCTCTACCTGATCAATTCTAGTGAAAATACTAAGGGAGTCGGGAAAACTGGAAGAATGAAAGGGGAAGCTGAAAAAACCATATATCATAATTACTAAATACTTTTGCATCATAAACCAATCTCCAATACCCTCCTATTGTAAGGCAGTCTTCAATGTCTTATGATATCCTCCTCTTTTTAGGGTTGAACGGTTTGGAGATGCTGAGGACGATCCTATCAGTGAAAAGGGTGTAAGACCACTCCTGTATTTTATGGAGGGACAGAGGCCAGTTATTGAACACCTATGGATCCATGTCCTCAAGTGTCTTCCTATTAGAAATGACTATGATGGAAAATAGGTACACCTAGTATCTAAAGTGCTTATCCAAATGAAACTTCTCAAGCTGAGAATTTATTTCTTTAGCCAAGAACTCATCGAACTTATTTCCTTCTTCATATTGACTTAGGTAAAAGAGAATTCCTAACATCACTTTAGAGACCATGATATCGCTATTAAGACCTAGGATTTGACTCAAGAGGGAGATGACTAATATGACAGTTTTTATGAAAAATTCAGAGGAAAGTGGGGTGATAAGGGTCTCTGAGGGAACTGAGGTATTCAAAATATTCTGGAACAATTTATTCTTGGATTATATGTCAACTTTCCTGAACACCTGCAGAACCTTTGATTCATTGAAGGGGATCAAGGCCTAACTTTGGGCTTCAGAGAGGCCCAAGGCATCCCTAATAGCTTCTGGTGTGATTTTACAGATGACATGGGAGTGGGTATCATCTAAGATGGCCTTCCTAGTGGCGGAATAGTTAGAAGCTTCCCTCTGGACAATATATGGGAAATGGGGCATTTTTTCTAATGTAAACCCTACCATGAATGACTTTAAATATACCAACAGTTCTTAGTGCTCCTCAGAAGGTGACTTCAAAACATTCTAGGCATCACTGACACTGAAAAAATGCAGATGAGGATCATGAGCATCATTAATTCTATCCCAAATGATCTCCTTGTACAGGTCAAGGAGTTTTATAGATGAGGCCATGGTAGAACTGTTAATTGGATGAATTATAGAGCATAAAGGGTTTATAAGAGATGAACGAGTTGCTGGTGGTGACTATCGACACTTCTGGAGATTGCAGTCGCATATACCTAACTCATGCTTGGAATATGTCGAAGTTCCAGGGTGGTGGGAGTAGCAAACCGACTGTTTTATTTCAAATCCCAGGTTATCCACTTAATGTCAAATTTATTATACTTTTAAACCATCGCACCCCATAAATGTTACTTTTGTGCATCCAATCTCTGAGTGTGATATCTAATGGGAAGGGGACATGTCAGTTACGTGCATTCCCCATCGCACATACCCTCTTCGATTTTGCGTGTGAAATTTTCAATAATGATGTGCATCAGCACCGTTGGATCTCATTGAAGATGTGTGAATGGATGAATGTCATTTATCCTCCCCTGTGCCTTACCATGACAATGCTTTTGGAGCCCATCATATTTCATTGACTCCAAATTCAAATAGTGCATGCAATTTCACATAGAAGGATTCACTTCCACTGTAGATCCATATTGAGCTTTGATCTTGGTCGTGGAAACCTACAGGATCTACATAATTCAGTATATTTTCATATTTACCTCCTTCCCAAGACCTAACCTTAGGATTTTTCCAAATATTTCTTCATTTTAGACTAGGGGAAGCTCCTTCATAACCTAACCAACACTCACTTAGGTCATATAACGTAAAAAAATTTACTCTACCCATAATATTTACTAGCCTATCCTTTTGCAGGGGATGAGTGTAGATGCATGTGTGGAAATCCCCAAAAGTTAGCACAGGTTCTAACATCGGCTCCATATGGGGATGTTATCCTCCCTATGAGGTAGCAAAGAAATTTGTAGACCAAGTTCCTGATCCATTGGCCCTATTGTGCTTGAAAAAGCACAGCTACTGCACATTGTTTCTTTATCCCAAAGGCCCATTGCCTCAAAATTGACTCCAATGCATTTAACGCTAAATTCAAAAGGAAAGAAAATGAAATGATAATTCTTCTTGGAGACCTTAATTCCTTCACCTCAGGCTTTAAATACACTAGATATCCATCCACATGTATACTGTAAAAATAAAATGGTATATACAATGACATGGAGGGATTAACTTACTTCAAATAAATTAGTGTTTTAGGAGCCTCTCATTTATAATAGGAGCTCTTGACACCATACCACCCTCCATTTCCTCTAGTATGTAAGCATTATTCCCTCTAAAAGATGCAATTTTGTAGGGGCCCTTCCACAAGTGATCAAATTTTCCATGATTTCCCTTCTCTTCACGGGGTGCATCCCATTGCAAAACTACATCCCCCATCTAGAAATCATGAGGATTTTTCCTCTTATCAAAGATCTCTTTCATTTTATCCTCAAATTTTTGAGTTCTGTAAAAAATTTGCTCTCTTTGCTGCTGCAGTTCAACTAGATGATACATCCTTCTCTGATTCGAGTTGGTTTGAGTGTCTTCTTCCTGTAATAATATCAGCACTGGAAAACTCACAGAACTAGGAAATATTACCTTAGATCCATAGACCAGCTGAAATGGCAAGGTGCCAATATATTTCTTCACACTGATTCTGTCAGCCAACAAAGCATGGGTTGGATTTTTGTGCCAAGCCTTCTTGTTTTCTTACAACAACTTCTTGATGATCCTCATCAGATTCTTTTTTGAGGATTTTTCCAACCAATTTCCCTGTGGGTAATAGGATATGGAATGCCCCAGTTGTATGTGATATTTGAAACAAAATTCAATGATATTCTTTGACTTGAATGCAGTAGCATTGGTAGTGTTCAACTTCCTAGGAACTACAAACCTTGACAAGATGTGTTCCTCCAAAAAATGCATAATTACTATCTCAGTGGCCTCTCTAGCTGGCATGTATTCAATCCATTTAGTGAAATAATCAGTGGCAGTGAGTGTCCACTTGTGTTTCCCTAAATATAGGTTTATTTCTCTAATGAAATCCAATCCCCATTGTTGGAAAGGGGCCTAAACATGTATGGGCTCTAGAGAAAAGGAAATAGCTTCCTTCTCCCTTTAAATATCTGACACCTATGGCAGGAAACAATCTCATTGTGGATATCAGAAAAGATAGTGGGCCAATAAAATCATTCTCTCATGATCTTATTCATAGTGGTATTCCAATAATGATGACCTCCACATTCACCTTCATGAAATTATTCAATAAGCTTCTTTGCCTCTTGTTCATTCACACAGTTTAGTAGAACCCCTCATGCTTCTTTTCAATGCAATTTCCCATTTAAGATGAAAAATTTGGTCGTTTTTTGCTTGAGGAAGATGGACCTTGTTTTGTCCATATCCTGTGGAGCTTGCAGATGATTTAGCATGAATATGATGTCAATGTACCATGGGGATGACAAAAAAAAATTAGTCACTTGAAGCTTTGGTCATTCCTCGAGGTTTGTCCCTTCTACTGATAATTCAATGATCATGTGCAAGATGAGCACATCACAATTATATTGTTCCATGAGTTTGGCTAGTCCCTATCCTTTGATCAGCTTTGTGGGTTTAATCTCTAGGTCACATTCAAGTAAGATTGCTATCCATTTTATCCTTATACCTTCAGGATCTGGTTGGGTTAGGATCTCCTTTAATACATTGGTGGGGACATGAGCAATAATGTGAGAATGTAGGATGTAAACCCAGAAATATTTCAAAGCCTACACTAGAGCATAATCCTGCTTGTCCAGGATTTTTTTATTTTAGTGGGGAATCCCTCAAGGTATTGCTATAGAAAGAAATGGGCTTCTCATTTCCCTCATGATAGCTTTATAACAATACCCCTGCCACTGTGTGCTTTGAATAAAATGTGAATATGAGGAAATATTTGGAGGGATCAGGGATTTCTAGTACAGGTGCTTCCGAAATAGACATCTTTATGTCTTCAAAGGACTGCTTTGCTGCAAGTGTCCACTTGATATCTTTGTATTTTCCAACATGTTAGCTATACATATTACTATCTCAACAAAGGGAACAAGAAATATCCTCAGAAATTCCACCTTTCCCAGAAAATATTGAACCTCAACCTTGTTCTGAGGGATTTCAATTTTATATATTTCTTCAACTCTCTTTCAGTCTATTTTGATACCTTCCTAGGAAATTATGTGCCCAAGTATCTTTGATTCTTTCATATAAAAATGTGACTACTTCAGATTCAAAGAGATGTCGAACTTCCTGCACTTTCTGAACACTCTTAACAGGTGTGCGACATGTTCTTCATTGGACTTTGAAATGACATTGTATTAGCACTCAGAATCGCACCCAACGTTGTAGAAGGTGAACCCCAAGGTAACAATAGAACCACTTTAATAAAGGGATATGGATTCTTCCTTTGTAAAGAGGGATCTCTCACAAATATTTAATAAGGCCAGATATCAAAATAAAACAAAGTTTAGATTGAATTTGTGGCTAAAACAATGCAAGCATAAATTGGGCTATGGAGTCACAAATGTAAATGAATTACAGAACAGTTTGCAGGGAAAGAGATACAAAGGAAAGATAACACTTGGTTACATTCAAAATGATTTTTCTCTAGTGATAAAATAAGAAATAAAACATTCCATCAACACAGAGCACCGAAGGGATGAATTCTACATCAATTTTAGAGGAGAATTCTTGGTGAAAACCTAGAACAATAACCAAAGCATAGTAATATGAATTCTGAGCTATTATACACCCATTTTATATCTGAAGGAGGACATAATGGCAAGTTAAACAAGAAGACATACACATAGAGAAACAAATAATAGATTGTAACTACAAATTCCACATGAATCTCTGCAACAACAAACAAACATTCGGCTCTGCAGTTTTATTACTGATAAATCACAAAAATCACAACACAAAATTCTCATGGGTTCCAACCCTGTCTTCCTCTATCGAGGGTATATTTATAGTATCCTAGGATCTCAAGACCAACATCGAAACATAGCCAAAAACTGTTACAACAATGATAATCAATCTTAACAAAATGATGATTAGGAAGATCTACCATGATCATAAATCAAACAGACAAGCACGCAAGAAACATGCATGGTAAATTAGTTGGAGGATTTGGACAGTTGATAATGACATTTCCAAGCTCCTTCGGGTAATCTACAACAACTTCATTCATGGAAGCATCTTTACCAGTGAAATCCTTCTGGACCGTTGATGTTTCATCAAGACACATTCTGAACAATCAATCTGGAGTTGGCAGGGAACAGAAAATGACCTCTAACTTTTCCTTTCTGTCATTTTCTCTCTTTCCACCCCTTTCTTTCATTCTGCACCATTAATCATCTACAGAAAACCTCTGGACCATAAATATAGAGAAAAGCAGAAATCAAGATTTCAACTTTTTGTAAAACATGCTTCTGACTTTTCCACTTCCTCACTTCCGCCTCCGCCTTTCCATCTCCGCACACTTTTAGAAAATGGAAAACGAAAACTCAATCCTTCGTGGAAACAAATTCTAAATTTTCCACCCCCGGGTTTACACTTCTTCCTTTCCACCTTCGCACTTTTTGGAAAGCGAAAATTAGAACTCGGACTTTGAATTCTCTCATTCCCAAATACTTAAGTTTCCCACTTTCTGATTTTCGCCTTTCCACCCCTGCCATCTTCCTTCTACATTGTTGATCTGTGCGGGAATTCTGTGAACTATTGATGTGGCGGATCGCAAAATGCAAAATTCTAAGTATTTTCCACCAAACATTTGTATATTCCACTCCAGGATTTTTGTTTCCTCCTTTCTTCTTCCTTCTTTAGCGGAAAGTGGAAAACAGAAGGCAGATTTCCATTTTTCGTGTATGTGATTTTTCCTTTTCCACTTCAATGTTTTCAATTTCACCGTTTCTTTCCCCATCATCAATATTTTGTGGAAGCTCTCCTATTCGTCGATCTTGTGGATCATGGAAGGTGTAAACTCTATTGTTTATGACCAAATCTTTAAGTTTTCTGCTTTCCTATCTCCACCCCGTGTTCTTTTCACACCATTAATATGTGTGGAGATGCCCTTAGCCATAGATCTGGCGGAATGGAAAAATCAAGAATTGAACTTTCTTATGGCCGAAACTTAGCATCTCCCTCTTTTTTATCTCCGCCTAGATCGCGGAAGGAGGAAGTCATCTTTTCCACTTTTTATAACCAATTTTTAGTCCTTTCTGTGCTTCCGCTCCCTAGTTTCCTTGGGTGGAAATGAATTTTAGCTGTTGATTTTGTCTGCTATAGATTCAGGTCATTAATTTGTTGTCTTTATTCAACTAAGGGAGTATTTATTCCTTTGAATGCATTTTTAAGATCAAAACTCAGGATTTATTAAGTATTTTGGCATTACAATTCTAGAAATGTCCCTTGAAACACTTGCATACCTTCATCAACAATATTTAAGGGTCAGATGATATGGAAATTTCTAACCTCATCCCTCCTTTTAATGGCCATATCTCCTACTAATTATTTAGCACATAAATGGTGCTAACAAGTGGCTCCAACTTGGGATGCTATCCTCCTTGCGAGGTAGCAAAGAACCCCGTAGACTAGGTGCCAAATCCAATGGGCAACTCCCAACCTTTTCTTGAAATTTCCAACATGCTCTAAAAACAAAAAACTAAATTGATGTTGAAACAAACTGAAACATTACTAAAATAAATGCTCGTTATGTCGAGCTTATTCACACCTACCTACCCTACTCACTGAGCATCCATGCCCAGTCAAGTAAATTCTGAATTCCACTGAATCCAATCAAGAAAATGATCCCATAAATCAATTTTCTCCTCATGCTTGATAAAAAATAGAAAGGAAGAACTTCATGGAAAAAGGTTATGGTAAATAAATTTATCTTTTTTGTAAATACATAACCAACCATTATCCTTGCAAAACTTCTCCACATATTCAGATACTGGATCATAACATCTTTGACACTTTCAAATTTTTCACTGTAAAACTTCTCCATGTATTCTTCCACTGGATCATGACAACCTACAAAAATTTCTGTTAACTACTTGTCATGACAAGGATGCTCCAACTGCAACTCCTCTAGCACCATGCCAAAATATTCTTCAAGAAAACCATGCAAAGAATGCTCCTGACAAATTTCAAATGAGATATCAACTTCCTCATCTAAGATCTCAGAATTTAAAACCTGGTTCCTTTCAAGTATTTCAAAGGAAATATCATTGTGTTCTTTAATAGAATCAAGCAAAGTGAGTTTTGAATTTGAAAAACATAAAGAAATATCCCATTTGGAGTCCTCCTCTTCTTCAATAAAATTGGGTGAAATGTTCTCTTCTTGACATTCTGAATTCGGAATACATGAAGAGCCATCCCACTTAGGACACTCACTTTCTTCTAGGTGGTCTAATCCATGATTGCAGACTGCTGGTTCTTTGGGTGCATCATCCAAGTGGCCATCCTCACCTTCATCATATATAGGCATCCTGAAATATTGTTTAAACATATTACTAACACAATTCTCAACATGCTCATTACATTCTTCATAAAGAAAATTAGGATGACTCTCTTCATGTATACTACTGTGTTGATGATCTTCTTTCTCATTAAGAGAAAAGTTGGAGTGCAGAGAAAATTCTATTTGTTCATCCTTCCCATCTCCTTCTTTGTGATTTGACATCTCATGGCATGCTAATATTTCTTCCATACACTGGGATTGATGGCATGACTGTTTTCCCTCTTCATTATCTTTTTCTGCAAATTTCATATCCTTAATTTTTTACGCTTGCTTAGATATTTTACATAGATACCTCATAAATTCAAATGAAGCATAACATAGAGGCAAACTGTCACCTTCAACACACTCACTGTCTTCTCTATTTTCATCCTTTTGACCTTGGATTTCCATTGGATTTTCTTTATTAACATGTTCTAAATTTTCATATATTCCTTCTAACCCTGATTCAAGGTTTGATTCATCTTTACTTGAAATTTCAGAACATGTGGAAGGACTATCAGGCTGCCATTTTCTAGAGTCAGAATTCTCTACACAATCATCCACAAAAACACTATAATTTTGGAGAGACTGCTATTCAAAAAACTTTCAGGGTATGGAAGATATGAGGGCAGATTTTATTTATGGTCCCAACTTCTTTCTTGGTCACATAAATATAAACAAGAATTCTGCAAACTATCACCAATTTTAGGGAAACAAAAATAGCTGGTGGAATCATAATTTTGGCTTATGTCAACTTCAGTCAAGGAAGACATTACCAACTGCTGGGAAATTTCTTTAATATCATGGAAATTGGTTTGTCTTTGATTTTTAGTTGAGTATTCATGTAATATCTCTAAAACCTCTTCATCCACATACTGATCATCACCGTATTCATCTTTCACATTTTCGATAAACTCTCTATCATGTGTGCAGCAATCTTGAATTGACAACAAAGAGGGATACTGATCTTTGAAATGTTCATGAAATACTGTATGAAAGTATTTAAGGGAGGATAAACTTCCTGGTGGTAATCCCCCATACCATGACCTTGCATTTTCTTCTAAACTAGCCATGAACATTTTCATTAAAGAATCCTCATGCAATTCAAATCCCAGCTTATGTATATGCTTATGAAATCTAAACAAATGAATGCCAACGTCCTCATTCTTTTGATCTTTGAATATTGGAAGATGTGTTTGCCAATATATAGTAGGTATTTGATTTGGACAACCAGGGATGGAAGCAAAATTCATAGGAGCATACCTTACATCCCAAGAATTCATCTTGATGATGGAGAAACTGAATCAACTCCTGAAACTTTGCAACCCCTTTTGACAGTGGATCTGCCATAGAAAATTATGAAGAATGGATTCTTCGCAGATGGAGTCTCTAGGTGAAGAGAGACATGACCTTACTAATGCCTAATCATTGTTCACCATCAATAGTCAGATCTAAAAACCCATTATTCATACCCAGGGAATATTTGAACCCTCTTCCCGGTATCAGTCTTTTTGGCTGCTGGTCTCCCTAGTGGAGTCACCTTCTAGAATCTTTCAGTGGAGTCGTCGAGGAAAATTATACAACCTTTTTTAGATGTAGGAGTCTCTATTTTCCCATATAAACCCTTTCTTCTTGGAATCTTTGTCATTTTCCCCAGGGTTGATTTTCACTTTCGTCCACGGCAATGATGCCAGTTTGTTAGCACTTAGAATCACACCCAAGGTTGTGGAAGGTGAACCCCGAGGAAACAGCATAACCACTTTAAGAAAATGAGTTGGATTCTTCCTTTCTAGAGAGGGATCTCTCACATATTTTTAACAAGGCTAGATATCAAAATAAAACAAAGTTTAGATTGATTTTGTGGCTGAAACAATGCAATCATAAATTGGGCTATGGAGTCACAAATGTAAATGAATTACATAACAGTTTGTAGGGAAAGAGATACAAAGGAAATATAGAACTCGATTATAGTCAAAATTCTTTTGGTCTGGTGATAAAATAAGAGAGATGACAATCCATCAACACATAGCACTAAAGAGATGAATTCTACATCAATTTTGGAGGAAAAAGCTTGGTGAAAACCTATAACAATAGCCAGAGCATAGTAATATGAATTTTGAGTTATTATACACCCATTGTAGACATGAAGGAGGGAATAATGGCAAGTTAAACAAGAAGACATACACATAGAGAAATAAATAATAGTCTGTAATTACGAATTGCACATGAATCTCACAACAACAAACCAACGTTTGGCTCTACAATTTTATGACTGATAAATCACAAAAGGAACAAAACCAAATTCTCATGGGTTTCAACCCCATCTTCCTCTATCGAGGATATATTTACAGTATCCTAAGCTCTCGAGACCAAAATCGAAATAGAGCCAAAAAACTGTTACAGCAATGATACTGAATCGTAACAAAATGATGATCAGGAAGATCTTCCATGATCATAAATTGAATGTACAAGCACGTGAGAAACACGTATGGTAAATTAGTTGGAGGATTTTGAAACCTGATAATGAGATGGGTTGATTACTGATAGGAATAGGAAGCTTGCTGCCAAATTCAAGATGAAATACTTGGCTATGATGCATTACTTTATAGGCATGGAGGTGTGGTAGAATGCAGATGGAATATCCCTAGGACAAGGGAAGTATGCAGTAGAGATCCTGAAGAGGTTCGGAATGATGGACTGCAAGGCCATGACCACACCTATCGCATCGAACCTAAATCTATTGAGCGATGCTTCATGAGAGTCGGTTGATGCTATGATGTATCATCAGATGATTGGGTCCTTGATGTACCTGATGAATGCAAGACTAGATATTTTCTTTGCTGTGAACACATTAAGCTAGTTCCTGACAGATCCGAGACATGTTCACTTGATTGCTGCAAAGCATATTCTGAGATACCTGAAGGGTACAGTTGATTCATTAGAGGAAATTTGGGGTCTAAAATGGGCCTTATAAGAAAATGCGCCAACAATCAATTTTGTGAGTTGGAATTCAAGAACCAATAGAATTTCAATAAAATGAGTCAACCATAATGGTTGAATTGACATATTTGTCATAAAAGAAAACTACTTTTTTTGTTCGTATTTTTGACATATCTCCTTGTGTTTTTACTCAAATTTCAAGTGGGAGAGCTCGTTGGATGTGGAATTTAATTTTGCCTCCAACGAGTACCCACACTGCATGCTTTTGATGGACCATGCTATCCCAAAAACAAGAAATACCTGAAAAAAGCATGATGATGATGTCATCATCACATTTTCAGGTATTTCTTGGTTTTGGGGTAGCAGGGTCCATCAAAAGTATGCAGTGTGGGTACTCATTGGATGTCTAATTAAATTATACATCCAATTAGCTCTCCCGCTCATAATTTGAGTAAAAACACAGGGAGATATGTCAAAAATACGAACACAAAAAGTAGTTTTTTTCATTCTTCCTCCAAAATTAATAACTATTATTTTATTATTTTAACTATTATTTTATTATTTTAACTATTATTTTATTATCTTCCTTAGGAGGCCCATTTTAGACCTCAAATTTACTCTAATGATGGGCTCAAGTATTAGCGAATCAGAAGATTAACCTAGAAGGTTATGTGGATTTGGATTGGACAGGAAGTGCCATTCATATGAATAGCACTTCGAGGTGCTGCTTCAATATGGGATCAGGTGTGATCTCTTAGTTTAGTAAGAATCAGTCCTGTGTGGCACTAAATACAGTTGAAGCAAAGTATGGCGTAGCTCCTTTGTCTAGTTGTGAGGAAGTATGGCTGAGGAAGCTACTATCTGATTTATTTGATATCCAATTGGATTCTACTTATATATATTGCGACAACTAGAGTTGTGTGAAGATGTCAGAGAACCTAGTGTTCCATGACAAGTTGAATCATATCAAGATCAAATATCACTATATCAGGGATATGGTGTAGAGAGGAGAATTGAATCTCCAGTATGTTGCAACGGACGAACATATACTTGATGTGTTGACCAAGCCATTAGCTATAGTGAAGTTGAGTACTTTAGGGAGAATCTTCGTGTTCTCGAGATCAAGGTTCCTTCCAAGGGGAAGTGATGAGTCCATGTGCCTTTCTAACACAGTGGTAGGATTGATTCCTCCCATGGTTAGATATAAGTGTTGTGCCTTTCTAACATGGTGGTAGGATTGGTTCCTCCCATGGTCAGATATAAGTGATGTTCCTTTCTGACATGGTGGCAGGAATCATTCCTCCCATGGTCAGATGTAAGTGTTGATCCTTTCCTGGGATGGTAGTAGGTGTGTCCTACCATGCCAGTGGATGTAAGTGCAGAGTCTTTCCTCGAATGGTAGTAGGTGTGTCCTACCATGCCGATGAATGTAAGTGCATAACATTTCCCTGGATGGTAGTAGGTGTGTCCTACCATTCCATTAGATGTAAGTGTTGGGGCCTTTCTTTGGATGGTAGTAGGTGTGTCCTACCATGCCAGTGGATGTAAGTGTTGGTGACTTTACCCGGATCGTAGTAGGTGTGTCCTACCATGAAAGTGGATGTAAGTGTTGGGTCCTTTCCTTGGATGGTAGTAGGTGTGTCCTACCATGCCAGTGTATGTAAGTGTTGGGGCCTTTCCCTAGATGGTAGTAGGTGTGTCCTAACATGCTAGTGGATGTAAGTGTTGGGGCCTTTCCCTGGATGGTATTAGGTGTTTCCTACCATGACAGTGGATGTAAGTGATGGAGCCTTTCTCGGATGGTAGTAGGTGTGTCCTACCATGTCGATGATATAAGAGCTGAAAAACAAGACCTAAATGTAGACTAGGCCTACAACCAGCATGAAAAAGGGTTGGCTCTATAGAACATTCTATCATGAGTATAATTGAGAGATAGTAACATTTTCTCAAGATAGAGGGATAAATGATGATAATCTAGCTTTGATGATGATCCTATGATGAAGACTTGTGCTGATGAACTGTGTCAAGAGAATACCTTACTAGTTAAGAGGGAGTGTTGATGTATTTGTAACTTCAGAATGTATTCACTTGTATATCTTAAGTTGTATTTCATTGTACCCTGATGTTCCTATCAGGATAATCATTTATATAATAAATTCATGTAAAGTCATAGAGGTTAACCCTCCTTTGTAAGTTAGGGAAATAGTCCCCACAGTTGAGGGGTACTAGGGTTATTAGACTCTCCTAGTGAGGTCAGCATTAGTAAGTAGTTGTCAAGTGGAAAAGTAGTATAAATAGAGAATGAGCCTCTTTATTTTAAACACAAACTCACTCAACTGTAGAGCGTGAGTGAGAGAAGAGGATCTCGCACAAGTGAGAGAGAGAAAAGATGTTGGAGATCATCTTTGAGTCTTTGGGTTTTACTTTTTCCATTGGTGCTCATTCTATCTCTAAGGAAGTTGCGGGGTTTTCTCCTTTATGGTTAACCTGAGGAAAATTATTTGTGTCTATTGTCTCTTGTGATTATTGTTGTGCATGTTATTCTCTTAGATAAGATCCTAGATCCTATTGATTAAATGATAAAAATCTAACAGTTTCCAACAATTATGATGTTCTTTGTAGGATTTGGGATTCTGCCATCGGCCATTGCTTGAAGATGCTCATCAATGACGAGAACCCCCCCATTTCATTTGTCAATTTTTTGCCTAACTGAAAGTTTATTCTCATCAGAACACTTAACAATACATTGGCATGTTTAAACCCTAAACCATTAAACCTGGGGAAAAATTAAGGTTTGCATGAAAAGCCTATGAGTTTTATTTGAAATTTAGTAGTTTTCGATTAATTGCTGGCAGGATGTTTCCCCACAATCCATAATGTTGGAACCAATTTCAGTATAATTGTGTCTAGGAGTTAGAAGGTTTTGCAAGTAATCTATTCTACTGAATTTTTTAACCATGAAACCATTGTCTTCTAGATAAAGTTTATGGTAGGAATGTTTTACATGGACACCTCCACTAGCCAATCGAAAAAATTAATTGGAATGTTGTTCCTTTAATGTTCATAGTGTTAATTTTTTAATGGTTATATCAGATATTATAACATTTAGCATCATAACAGCAGAACCATAAGAAAAATATCATTGAAATATAGACAAGAACAACCACACAAAAGAACACAAATATTTATCCTAGGAAACCCTCATGGGGAAGAAAACCCAGCAAAACTTCCTCTGTATACGATATATAAAAAGTAAAAGACAAGACCCTAGACAGGTGCGCCTCCTCCAACAGATATCTCTCTCTCTCTCTCTCTCTTATGTGATGTGCATAAGTGAGTGTGTGTTCTAATGAGGAACAGATCTACTCTATTTATACTCCTTTCATCACTTGACATTTAACCTAACAAGTAGGCTCCGCTTAACTAAGTAGGCCAACTTCACTTAGGAAGACTTAATACAATATTATATTATATTCATTAGGGTACTATTTCCCTAACTTATAATGGATGCTTTACCTCATGACTCTATGATGAATGAATACAATAGTAACACCCCGCTGGAGGAATAATAACATCTCCCTTGGATTACATCAGTAAAATACATTTAGAATATTCTTTGAAGTTACAATATTCAACACTCCCCCTTAACGAGAAGGTTATTCTACTGACAACATCATCATAGCCTATAGGAGACCAGAGAGATAATATCTGCAACATCATTGAGGCTATACATCTATACTTCACAAGAAGTTTTCAGAATCAGTAACTAAAATAGTTACTCTTCATATTCTGCATCAGATGATCACTTGATCCTTTTGCAACAACACTTCAATCTTTCGATCCTTCGTAGCAGCACTTCGATCTTCTAGATCTTTTGCAGTGGAACTTCGAACTTCTCGATCCTTGGCAGCAGTAATTCAATATTTTTTATCCTTTGCAGTGGAACTTCAATCCCATTGATCCTTTGCAACAGCAATTTTATCTTCTCGATCCTTTACAACATCACTTCAATCTTCTACAGTGGCACTTTGAACTTTTTCATCCGTGGTAGTAGCACTTTGATCCTTTCAATCCTTTTTTGAAATCACTTTCATCCTTTCGATCCTTTGCAGCAGCACTTTGATCCTTCTTGATCCTTCGTTGTTGTACTTCGATCTACTTGATCCTTTGCTACCACGCTACCTACAGTACACATGATCTATTTGCAGGATGATCAATCTCAATCACTTTAGGACATACGTCTAAGGATGATGCAATCCTCCATCATCATGATCCATGAAATCGATTAGATGAATCATCTACAGCTAAATGTAGATATTGACTATACCTGGTGTCGGCCCTATCATCTGTGAGGACTCATCATAGACCATCCATACCACACAGGTTAGGACCACTCAGAAGTGAGTATTATGCTACGGTATCTACACTCACATGTAGGTATACTCTACTATGTAAGAGTATTGTCTACAAAGCAGATATCAACCGCATTCAAAATGTCGGCCCAACATAGAACATCCATACCACATAGGTTAGGACCACTTCCAAGTGAGTGTTATACTACAACGTCCGTGAAGATTCATCATAGAGAATCCATACCACATAGATTAGGACCACTCCAAATCAAGTGTTATTCAATGGAATATACATATGAATGCAGGCATACTCTACATACAAGAGTATTATCTATAGAGTAGATCTTGAATACATACAAAATGTTAGTCCTTTCGTCCATGAAGACTCATCATAGAGAATCCATACCACACATGTTAGGACCACTCCTAATCGAGTTTTATTCTACGATATCCACAACTGAATGTGGGTACTCTCCATGCAAGAGTAGCATATGTAGGGACATCCTTAGCTAGTAAGGACCACTCTCATGAACAAATTTTTATACCTTCCATCCTCAAGAGAGGATACTATCATCCATAAGTGAATGTGGGTACTCTCCATGTGAGAGTAATATCTATAGGTCCATCCTTACCTAGTAAGGACCACTCTCATGAATAGAGTGTTATACATGCCATCCTTAAGAGAGTATACTATCATCCACAAATAAATTTTATACCTTTTCAACATATTCAAGCGCACTTGGCTTCTTCCATGGTGGAGCATCATTGTCATCCCATCATCGATTTCATCCTCATCATCACTCCCCATTTTTTCAAGAGGATCCATATTATCAAAATCCTCCCCCTTTGTCTGAAGAGGCTTCATAGTCTCACCTTGTTCTTCCCTTTCAAGGATAGTCCATATCTTCGACTTGTTCCTCCTTTCTAAATAAAGTCCATTCCTTAGACTCGTTCTTCCTTTTTGAAGAAAGTCCATATCTTCAACTTGTTTTTCCTTTCTGAAGAGAGTCCATATCTTTGACCTATTTCTCCTTTCTGAGAGGGTCCATATCTTTGACCTGTTTCTCCTTTCTGAGAAGAGTCTATATAATCATTGTTCCTCCTTACAAGGAAATTATATAGTATCAACATCACTATTCCTCCTTGTGAGGAAAGTATTTAGTATCAAAATCACTATTCCTCCTTGCGAGGAAAGTATTCAGTATCAACATCGTTGTTCCTCCTTGCAAGGAAACTATTTTCGAACTATACCAAGCTTGTCGTAAAATATTGGTCACCACATCAACAACTTGCTCATCGGTACTCACATACTGGATTTTTATGTCTCCCTTTAGTACCATATCCCACAGGATTCTCTGTCATATTTATGCAACTCTAGTTGTCACAAATAATCATTGTAGTATCCAACTCCATGTCAAGTAGTCCTGACATCATCTTTCCAAAGCCATATGGCTTCCCAAATAACAGAGCAAGCTGCAATGTAATATACTTCAGCTATACTAAGAGCAACACTGGACTAAACCATGATATCATGGTGGATCCCAGACCATAAAATCCATCTGAGGTGTTCTTCCTGTCTGCAGCACTTCCTGCCTAAGCTGAATATGTATATTCATACAATATGTAGTCATGATTGCTACCATAGTAAATTCCATGTCTGTTGCACCTTTAAGGTACCTTATCACATACTTTGCAGCTATCAGGTGAACACATCTAGGTTTAAGTAGATACTAACTAAATGTGTTCATGAAAAAGCATATATCTGACCTTGTGTTCATTAGATACATCAACGACTCAATAATATGTCTATACTGAGTCATTTCCACTAATTCTAATGTCTCATCAGACAACAACTTCATGTTGGTATCCATGGGTGTGGCCATGGATTTACAATCCAACATATAAAATCTTCTTAATATTTCCACATCATACTTTCCCTGGGTCGGAAATATTCCTTTTGATCTCTTCCACACTTACAGCCCTAGGAGATAATGCATCAATCCAAGATCTTTCATCTCGAATTATTTAGCTAGATTCTTTTTGCAATCTGTGATATGTTTCTCATTTCCAGTCAGAAATAGATCATCCACATACAACAATAGTATGCCAATTTCATCATCCATAACCTTAAGGTAAAGGTTAGGATCATCTTTACTCTTGGTAAATTCCATTCTTGCCAAGAATCTATATACTCTTCCATACTAAGATCTAGGATCTTTCTTCAGTCCATACAAATTATTTTTCAACTTACATACATGAGTCACTTTGTTTTTGACTTCAAATCCTTATGGTTGTTTTGATGTAAACCTCTTCCTCAATAATGCCATTAAGGAAGTTCATCTTTATATCCATGTGGTGTATATCTCACTTCATAATGGAATCAAGTGCCATGATGGTTTTGATGGAAGTGTACCTTGCTTCCTAGAGCAGGTGTCTCTTCATAATCAATTCCCTCTCTCTTGAGAGAATCCTCTAGCCACAAATCTTGTATTTTTCAAGACTTCCATCAACAACAAATCCACTTGGAAGATACCACACTCTTTCTTTCTGGTTTGGGTACTATCTCCCAAACATAATTTTGGTATTCTTCCATCATTGCTTCTATCATGAGTTCATTCTATCAGGTCATCAACATATCCTAGTCTTCTTCATTCAACCTTGAAGGTTGGAACCCACTTTACTCTTTGCAAAGTCTCAGTCCATCAGGAAGTTGTCCATCATGTCATACCATGTAGAACTCATAGATATTATTTATTCACTCCCCCTGAAGTCGAGCATCATCTTCCCTTTGCATTCTGTACTAGAGTGGCAGGTAGCATCTTCTACTACTATGTCTCCATGTCAGGTTACTGGATACCAAGATCCCTTTATCTTGAACTTTGTCAAAAATTTCATCTTTCACCCATCTATGAGCTTGTTTTATTCTATAGGTTTCCATATTCAACCTTGTAGCAAAGGTTAAGATATGTGTCACTCTAGGTGATCTATCAAGATCCTGGATGTGCTTATCTTTGTACAAAGCATATTTTGTACAGGTGGTTCTTTGCTTAATATATACTTTTACTAGAGAAGTGTGTCTAGTCAATAGATTATTTAATGCCATAGTCTATTCTTTCTGAGACAAACCACAAACCTTGCTTTGTACACTTGTTCTTGTAGATCCATATGGAAGACACTACGAACTTTCCTTCAGGTCTCAGAACCATATCCTAGACATCATTCCCCATTATCAATTGTTACTTCTTGATCATAGCTTCTTCCATAGCTTGAAGGGTTTGCATTAATGATGTCATCTAACTGTTGTTAGGATCATTAATCCTCCCTTGGTCATATGTCTATTATATTAATTATTTCCTAACTTATGAACCTTAATTTAATATTTGGGTACACTAGTACAATTGGGTCCACTTGGCCTAATGGGGCCACATGTACCAGTCACTAAATTGTGGGGAACACTGCTAGAGGTTAACTGCCACTTACTGCATGTGCATGCATCAGTTTGGGTGCCTCCTAGACCAATCCCTACATTTTAGGAGCCACTGGGAGTCCCGGCACCAACCTACTTCAGTTAGTTGGAGTTAGTACTAGTTAGTCTCAGTTAGCCCTTAGTTACTTTCAGTTAGTTCTCAAATAGTTATCTAGTGCATGTCTTGCATGGATAATGCATGGATGCATGTGGAGTAGGTGCATTTTCCCACCTAACACACTCAATTGCACTAATTTAACTAGATTCCACTGTTTGTTTGAGTTGGTTTCACATCTCGGAGTTGATTTTGGACTCTGATATTGATTGGGATACCATGAGTTAGAGATTTAGTTAGATACAGTCATATCCACCTGGGATATTCAAATTCATATCCCATGCATTTTAATTATTCCCTATGTAAACTATTGTAGCACTGGATATTATTATTGTGAATGATACTGTAAATTCCTGAGAAATATTTTTCTGATTCCTGTGTGGTTTGTTTTGTTCAGTTTGTATCTCATTCTCCATCTATTTGCTGGAAACATTATCAGAACTATATGCTTGAATATATAAATGGAATTCAAATTATAATATGGTATCAGAACCTTCTTAGGCAGGTTTCATGCTTGTTTCTCCCCATCGAACATCAGAAGTAGTGGGCTTTCCACAGAAGTCCCCTATGAAAATTTTCTAGCTCTGGATTTATTCAAAGCAGTGGAGAGGGCATGACAGACCCTGGATTTAGTCCAAGAAAATTGCATATTAAAGGAGATACATTTTATATATTTCCAATTAAAGTGACAATCATTCCTAATTTTCTATGCAACAACATAGTGCAGTGCCCTAATCTAGAATTTGAACGAAACATCACAGTAGAAGTAGAAACAATGACACCAACAATTGTTGCCGCAAATTGTGCCTCAACCCGTTTCATCCTTTTTAGCATATGGATACTATTCCTCAAACCTTGTCACTCTTTTTAGCATATGGATATTGCGGATCTTCTCCATCACTAGCTGGACCTGTGACAATAAGGAAATCAATGCCAATTGGCTCATCGCCTTCCCGTTGAAGGCATCATTCTGACTTCTTAAGCAATGACACCAATATGGCCTTATCCATTTCATATTGCACCACCTCTGTAGAGGAAATTGAAACAAACCTAAACCCAATATTATATTTTTTTGTAATATAGTTGACGGATTATATTATATTAAAATGTACCCAATATACAAAATTATGCTACTGTTGGCCTGCCACTAGGGAAAATAGTAGCACTCCATAAATATAAGATTGTCTTTGATGTCTGTGTATTGTAACTATACTAAAGTAAAATAGTAAGATGACTAGGTTTACTATAACTAAACATAGGATAGACAGAAATTGCAGAGAAATAGAATGGGTACAGGGAAACCAACCAGTGCTCTTTATCATCAGAATCTAGGTTGATTGGCTTATCGGGGCAGTAGCCATTTCCATCCTTAGCGAGGATGGAAATAAAACCACCCTAATTTTGGTTATGTAACCTAGGGTCTCAATTATGGATTTAAAAAAAATGTATCACTTGTAGCTTTATTACTGGAGGTCTTATGGATGTAATACTTTTAGGTTGTTATGTAGCGTCTTCAATCAAAGGGGTTTCTAATTTTGGATTTTGGAAAGATCTCACTTTTAATATTTGTTGAATCTAGTACTTGCTAATTGATTAAAAAATGAATTATCATGATATTTTTTGCTTATATAAAGTTTATTGACAGTCTAGCAACTAAATTATGATCATCTTACAAGGTGGAAGCAATCTGGAAGCAGTCTGGCTGCAGTAGCTCTAGTAGTATGCACTGGTGGAAGTAGATCATGGGAACCTAGATGTGGAAGGATGATGATATGTCTAACTATTGTAACCTACTCCAAGATAATATTGTCTAACCCCTTCAACTGATATTGACCTTGTATATGTAGAATCCACCACTAGTAAGGGAGTCAATTCATCCCAACTACCTCTAGAGGAAAGAAAGAAAAAACATGCTAATTGTCTGCATGGTTGCAAGCTGTATCAAGTTGTTGTTTTATTGAAATTTTTAGTGACAAGGGAAAGATGTTGTTTTTTGAGCTTTTAATTGGAATGAAGGATGTTACTTACTCTAGGAAACCTCTCCAATAATTATTAGCATGAAATCATAGCAGAGAATCTATTTCTGGATGGCAATTTCTCTTACTGTCTCCAAAGAAAATAAAACTTATTATAGTCTCATGATCCTTTCCCCAAATAACACAAAGAAAGAAAATATCATTAAATCCATGTCTTAGCTGGCTGAAATATGCAGTTTGATGATAAAACTGCTTTTCTTGAGGGTCAAACTGTTAATTTTCTAGAACTCAAATCTAATTTTTGTTCAAGTTACTTTTACTTCTCCAGTGGTGAAAGACCAGAAAAGGGATAAAAGTTAATATGTGAGAACATCCTAAAATTTTAAGCTATCCCAATTTTATTGATATTGTTAAAGGATATTTAAGTCCTAAGAGGACCACCCTATTATTGATATAAATTGGCAATTCTAGGCTCATTTTGTCATGGTCACCTTTTCATTTTGCTTCAACCATCAACTGGAGAAACTTAGTTTTTATCAAATATGGTAAGCACTAACAAGTTCTTTTTGACACTAGTGTATTGAAGACATCATCTTGGTTCTAGAAGGCATTGTTATTGTTGTTTTTTTCTATCAAGGATATTGCAAAGTCCTTATTATGAAACTATTTTGGTCTTGCAATTTTTTGAATCATTTTATGTGGCATTTTGTCTTTTCCCATTTAGATTTGACTGATGTTGAAATTAGTTGATTTTACTCACATTAGAAGTCACACCATTATGAATTGTACTATATTCTAGAGACACCTTCCAAATAATTTTTAGGTTAGGTTGTAAAGTGAGTTTTAAAATTCTATCTGGAAAAAGTCATAGAGGTTATTGAGATATGCATATTACAGATAGAATGCATTCTTTGGGTTTTATGTGCATTCAAGACAATACTCATATGGTTTTAATGTGCATATCTGCAAAACATATATGGTTTTGACATTAGAAGAAGCAATGTTTGGTTTTATACTTGTCGTTAAACATCATTTTGAACCAAACAAAGTTATGGGCTGAAAATTCTATTAAACTTGGGATTTCTAGAAAAGTTGATATTTATGAGCACAAAGCACTGTTGAACCATCTATCATTTAATATCAATATGTTTAATCTTGAATTTGATTGAAATTATATCTTAACATGTGAATGGAAATGACATATTCTTTTGTTAGATTGTTTATCTTTTAATTATTATCTTTTGCAATTAATAAAAGGAATTATTCAGATAGTTTTATTTGAATTTCATTGTTATGCATTATATTTTTGTGTTGTCAATATGTTGAGATATCATTATATAATCCTACTTCATTATGAATTCCACCAAAAGTATATTTTTGTGCTCATGGGTATTTACTACAGATAGTGGGAGTAGAGTGTTTTCACTTGCATGGTTTTATGTTACCATTCATCTCCTCTTTGCTTGTTCTCTTTTCTCTATATATATTTGTATGGTATTTTATAGTATCCCTTTTTCTGATGGAACATTATCCATTTTCAATCTTCTCCTGATACAGTGATATAAATATATATGGAACACACATGATGATATACCTTGAGAAAGAAAATATTAAAGTCCTTGGTTGGTCTTGTTGGTCCTGTAGGTAAAAGGGGTTGGCTCCCCAACTTTATGGTACACCTTGGTATTGTGGGTATGGGGGTTTCTTTACCACCTTGTTGTGACCCTTACTTGAATTATGGTACTTTTGGTAATATAACCCTTATTATTTGTTGTACCATGACCTCTTTGATATGATAACCTAACCTTATTGTTTTTATTGTTGTTATTTATGTGACCATTTTGACCTTTGGTGCCCTATACTAAGTCAACCTATTTTTATTTTATTGGTAACCATCCTAAAAGTTGGGTTTGAAGAAAGATCCCTTAGAATCCCTTTCAAATTATAAAAACAAGAATTATGACTCATACAGTTGAATCGATTAATATATGTAGTAAATTACAACTTTGATAAGTTATGACTCATTAAATAATAGGTTTTACATCGGTGTTGTTTATTGATTCTTTCTCCTTGTTCGTGAATATAATCACCCATCCAAGATAAAGGCCCCACAACCAAGAATTCAGATGGCTTACCTGATCCTCAGTCCAAAGGTAAGTGTAAAGAACAATGCATGTCACAAGTTCACTGTCCCCATAGCAGAGGACTAGAAAACATCAACATTGTATACAAAAAAGGGCATGCACAGAAAACATAGAAAATGACATTTTATTGAATCTTTGCAACTTCTTAATTTATCAATTCACTTTCATAAGTTCAACCCTTTATTGCATTAATTGACTTATTTGCACTCATTTTCCATTTCCCTTTAAACAAACATAATTGTATAGCAAGGCCAACTACAAGGATTGGTCTAAATTTCATCTAAGAAAGTTTTAGCATTTAAATACCTAGAAACATTTCTTACAAAATTATTGTGAAGAAGTGTGTCCTCTCAAATTTTTTTGTTGCACCCAACAATATGTATCTCTACCTAGTACCCAATCATTCCAATCAAGGATGGTAAATGAAGATGGATCACAACATCAATTGTTCAAAACATAAGACTTCTTTCTTTAAAATACGTAAATAGTGTACAAATGAAATATATTGTTACTATTCATTTATTAGAAATGATTTAGTGACTAAAAAAATTAAAAGTAAAACTTCTAAGGGTAGAAAATTTGAATAAGGGCCACATTGTATTGAACGAGAATTTATAAACTAATCAACTTCAAGTCTATATAGTTTTCAAGAATTTATTAAAATTAGGTCTTCAAGAGTTGGAATATAAACATGTAAATGCTAATATTTTTTGGCATTTTTGTTTGATCTTTAGAACCATCTTAATTAAATTCAACGTGTCTTCAATGAAGACAAAGATAATTTTTTCGTGATGTGGAAGTTAAAGGAAGGGCTAGTAATTATTTTAATGAATGCCTAATAATTGCTTAGCTAAGATTTTTTTTGAGGTGGATGACTAATAAAGGAAAAGCTTAAACATGATAATAATAATAATAAATCAGATTGCAAAGGCTACATTGAATGTAGTGTGAACTCTCTACATCAATTTGGACATATTGGCATAGTGAATTTTCTGATATTGTTGAATGGATAGGCCTAATAAAGGCCATAGTATAGAGTATAGAGATTTTTAATATAGGTATGTCCTTAAACTTTCCCAAGGTATATAAATTATTCTAAATTTTCATATGTATATCAATCAACCATATACACTACTGTTGCTTATATCTTCAATACTCTCATGTTCAATCATTCAATGGCTACTCAAAATAATCTCATTTATTGTTGTATTGTTAATCTGAGAGAAGAATGATATGTTTGGTGAATAACTACCATGTGGATGATAGAAAATTACATTTGGGTTCTAGGGAAAAAGGTTAAAACCTAGTTATTTACAAAGCCCAGGAAATTCAATGTAAACCCTTCGTTTCATTTATGCAATTAAAGTTAGCAATCAAAACCATGTAGTGTGACGTGTCCACTCAAAGGTTAGCTAATCTGATATTTTCTAAAGAAAATGATGCTTTATCCCTTCAAATGTTTAATTGAGATTCAAGACAAAATATATATAAAAATGACAATGTGATGTATACAATCCTATTTTAAAAAATGATGTGGTGCAAGAAATTTTGAAGAAGTGGGGATATTTATGGAATATATGAGAAGAAATGGATGTGAAATTCCAATGAAATGTTCTCTCGAGATATTGAAACCTACATTGAATCCCCAATGGTGGAGAGGGTTTAAAATATTATGAGCAAAATGAAGGAATGTGGATGCATTCCTATTGTCTCATTTTACAATTATATTAAAAAATATTGATGAATATTCTTACGGTTCAATTCATTGAACCTTGAAAAATCACAATGGGAAATATTGTTGCAAGTGCACCTAACTGAATGTTCTTGATGAGATGATGTTAGCTGGAATATTTCACCTCCTGCGGACAGCAAGGTGTTCCACTGGTCTGAATGGTTCAGATCTAGAACAAATAGAGGACAGAGGTTGAAGAATCTCCCTAGACGCTGTAGATATCTAAAATACAAGGATTTGACAATTCACCTATGTACCTACAAAAAATATCAACACAAAATGAATTAAAGCAACCCGAATATGATCTACTAATCTATGCTAGTGACTAAGGAATCAAGCAACATATATATGAGAAATCACAACAACAACATCATATGTGGGACAAAAATCAACTTGCATTAGAAATATGAAGAAGTTTACAACCAAGCCTTAGTGTTGACATGCATCTCCATGAAACCAACTCTTCATCCCCAAAAGCTCTGATTTTAGCTCTCTATGCTCTCTCCAAATGATCTTGGTCCAAGAATCAATCCAATAGTGTAACAATACCTCCAAATGTGTAGAAATTCAGGCCTGCGATAGATTAATTTCACCCACAACAATTAACAATTGATCATGCAAAATTATCAACAATGGAGACTGAATATGGAGCTGTAACACAAAATTATATTAACTGAGTGTACAATAGCCAACCCTGTAATAACATAGGCTTCTGAATATATAGAATACATGAGCAAATCGAATGCATAAGGAAGCATCCAAATCTAGCATAAAGCAGGCTTACCCAAAATAGGCAAATCCCCCATAGGTGTAAAAAGCTGATCCCAAATCTATCAAGGACGCCACGAATTAGCAAGGGCGCATGGGAAAGCTAAAGAGTGGTCAAATGGCAGCTCATATATGCTTTTTCATGGAGGAAAGAGTGGAGGAGGAAGAGGCAACAAAGATGATTCACCTCACCTAGTCTTGCTTTCCTATGTGCCTTAAAACACTGAAAAAGAAGGCAATAAAGTAGAAAAAGCAGAAGGGCGCCTAGGAGGCCAGGAATAAAGTAGATTTGATTCCAAAGGCTTTCCCAAGTGCTCCATGAGTCAATAATGGCAAGTTTGACCTCTATGGATAGGCAATTAGCAACTTGCACATGGTGGGACTCATGGACTAGGCAAATAAGACAAAATAAATGAAATAATGTCTAAGTGGGTAAATACTATGGGCTGATTATTCTAACAAAATTTTATCCCCTCAACCATAGCTATGAGCTCATATTTATAGGGATTTAATGGATAGATATGGTTGAGAAATTAGTGGGTGAGGTTGCCTCTAAAATCCTAGGATGAGGGATCTCAAGCTCAACCAACCCACAACAGTAGGGATAAGGTAGTACACAAGGCTTATCATCTAGAAGCCTCGAGAAACTTCTCTTTTTCCCTTTTTACCCAAGGTACCACACTTCTCCTTTTATGACAGAGCAGTTCTGGTAATAACCGCCTATGGACCAAGGGCAATGGGAAGTGGCACCGCTTGTGGACAACCGATGAAAGGCGGTGCGAGCATGGGTACCACTCCTGGATAAAGGGGCATGCACAGTGCTGGGAATTTGTATGACAGATTGATGAAAAACCATTTAGTTTCCACTCCAAAAGCTGGGATTCAGGGCAAGTAGGTATGTCAAATGTCTTATCACATGATGGTAATAGGATTTTGGTATAACAGGATGCCCCCCAAAGCATGAGTCTTAGAGTGATACAATAAAAAAGAGCTTTGAGAACAAGTCATCGCCAAGAGATGAAAATGTCAGCTCGATCAGAGTATGTAGTCAAGTAGGAATCTGTAGTACATTAGTATGTTGACTCATAGACACAAGTAACCAAACTCATAGCTGCAAACCAATAAATGGAAAATCCATGAGTGGAATAAATAAGCATGGCTACTAGAATACAGTGTATATCCATGTGATAGAGGACTCAAACTTGGAAATAGCTACCAGACATAAAACGTAGATTTATTTCATATCGACGTAAATTTGAGCATAGCCCTGACCATACAAATGTGGATCCATGCTAGATATACAAAACTGCATCGCAACCTAGGGAAAAAGAAATGAGCACTTTTAAACAAATGCCTAGGGTCTTCATCTCATCTTCCACAAAGTACAATTCTATCCATGTTATTACAATGATTTGAAGTCGAACATGGTAGAAACGACTTGATTACCGGCCAATGATGTGAATCATTAACAAGTGCGAGGGAGATCACCATTAATGTCAATGATTCCCAAGGTACCCTAGTACAATCTACTGAGTGTGAATAGATGTCCTGATGTCAAACTAAATATTGTTTCTAAGACTATTTCCCAGATCATAAGCCGATGTCGACAAGAATAGTCTCGTCGAAGGAGGGCCATGATGAGTCCCACATCGACGACACGAAACTCAGAACATAGTTCTAGAATAATGTGAATGTAGTAACCATATTACCGACTCAAAGATACTGACACAAAGACTATGTAGACTGCAGAGGTAAAACTTCTTCAGATCCCCTTTGAACATTGGGCGACACAACAAAATGACTTGGAAGCATGACTAGACAGGCTAGATAGACAATGCAACAATGGACAATGCATTCTTTTGAAAGAGTCAAAGGATTGACATGACTCATGAAAGTGGATCATCACGGAGATCAGCTGAATACCCAATTGACTGACATGATTGTGCAGACAAGTGCCATGTTCAAAGGTAAATACAAACAACTGCCATTATTTACAAAATGATTCCCTTCCCATTTTCCCCATCATGATTCGATGAGTGCCTCTTTTCAGTTTTATGAGTTCAAAGAGGGTGACAAACACTCAATATAGCTTGTCAGAAGACAATTCTAGTCTCATATGTTTTACGAACCTGAGAGAGGAGGGGTTCATTCCCAAAATGGGTCTCTCAATGTTTAATTTAACAAGTCCACTGAAAGAAAACTCGGTATCGTTCATATTTAGAGAGTCTGAACGAATACAGAATAAAAATCCATGGGGATCCTTTTTCATATGATTTAGTCTATAAGGCCCGAAAAAGTATAAAATCATACCTTAGAGAACTCTTCCAGTCATGATTGGCTAGAGTGTTCCTTTCTCGTAAATAGTCCTATCTGAACCGAGAAAGAGATAACCTATCATCGGATGGACGACTCTTCAAATACTTTAACGAGCATGAAGAAGACAAGATCGCTCGATGATCTTTTCATATTTAGGGATCCTGAAAAGAGTTTAAAGAGGACTCCATTAGAATTTTTCACGTTTGAATCCAGAGCATGAAAAAGTAATAAAATAAGCTCAAACCACTTTTCATGTGTTAACCAGAGCACGAAAAATGAAAAGTAAGCTCAACACCATCTTATTGCTTTTAACGAGCTCAAAGATCAGTTGAAAGAATGCTTAGGGATTGATTTCATTTTTACGCAATCTCGAAACCAATGGGTAAACTATGCTTGAAAAAATCGCATTAACATGGTATATAGAGGTTGGAATCTTTCCCCCATCATGATTGCTAGCGAAGCTTACCCCAAACATGGTTGCTAGCGGCTTGACATGCCCCCAAGCTTCATTTCATTTGATGATTCTTCTTCCATAACCAACCTAAAAAACTGGTTACTAATGTGAAAGTGTTCACCATGGGGGTAGGAAGAATAAGAATCGGGAAGGTGAAAAGAAGGTTTGAATTCTAACACTAAAGGGAAGACTCGAATTA
>LPNX010815898.1:697843-756552 GCA_001517045.1 Pseudotsuga menziesii | reverse complement strand
GGGGGGGGGGGGGTGAAAATCCATGTGTTACCACCCTATTTTATTTTCCATTTTCCCTTGTCTCATCCAACCACTTTAATGTCTTGTGGAGTAGGTGAGGTAGTTATGGCTGGGAGTGGAGTGTGGTAGGACTGTCAGTCTTTGACCACGTGTACACTCCACCAGCAAGTTGACCTCACGTTGGCAAGCAACCTCCACTGCCATTCTCTCCATGATGCCACTCTTTCCCTGGTATGTTCACTCTCACGAAGGGATGCGTAGGAGGAAGTCGGTTCATTTTCCTCACGCACCGGTCGGGGGATTCTCTTTTGGTTTTGTGCATGCAGTGAGCTAGAAGAGCAGCCTCAAGGGCATGATTTATGTTGTGTATGTGAAATAGCCGTGGTTTTAATCCACGATTCTGGCTTGCTGTTGGTTTAACCTATGATTTGGGTTGCTGTCATTCTTCCCCTGATTTTTGGATGCCATTGAGAGTCCGATTTCTTCTTCCATTTCGGACTGTGTGTGTGTTTCTTTCTTCCATGTTTTGCCTGGGCTGTGTCTTTTTCCTTTGCACACAGGTTGAGAGTTGTGCTTTCCCCTTTTATGCCTATGTAAGTTCTACAGCCATTGCATGGATGAACTGTGTGCTGTGGGCTCTTGGATGTTGGACGATTGCTGATTTCCACATCCGTTGGCTGAGTTTTCCCATGTCTATGCTAGGAGTTCTGCTTCTGTCCCAACTGTGGACTGTGTAAGGTTGCCATATGTTTTCATTGTGAGTTTTGGGCTGTTGATTCACCTTGGTTTTGGGTTGCTTCTTGGTTGTTGAGGCAGCCGATGTCTTTTGGGTGTTGTTGCTAAGTTGTTTTGTCCACGCTAGGTAGGGCCAAGAACAACTCTGGAGTGTGGTTGGACCTGAGCTGTGTTTCACCTTTTGTTTGGGGTTGTCACCCGGTTGTCTTGCCTTCTTCACAAAGCTGTGAATGGGTTGTTTTGCTGCGGTATGCAGTGGTTGGTCTTTAGACTGTTGAGAGTAGGATTAGAGGCTGGGTATGCTTGAGAAGCTGGTGTTGAGGCCACCAGCTTAGCATTTATCCTTTCCTAGATCCTTGACAACTTGGTAAAACCCTACTGTGTGGGTTTGGCTGATTGGCAAACCTTGGCTATGTGTAAGCCTGCATTGACCCTTATTCCTTGAGGAATCATTCCTAGTTTGGGGGTGGCAGTGTTGCTGAGAGATTGATGAGCACGCTGGCCTATGGTTGGGTGGAACCTTGCAGCGACGTAGTTGGTTGTGGGGCAATTTCTTCATTGAAAGATAAGTACTTCTGACTATTTCATCTCTGTAGTTATATCTACTATTTCATGAGAATGATGAACATGCTAAATGATGGAATGTATATGTTTGCTTCCACTGAATGTTGAGTAACCATGCATCCTTGTATGTTTTATGCATCTTAGTATGCATTATGTTAATCTTTTTATTTCAGCATTGATGTCTGTCCATGTTCATGGGGCTGTTTTTCCGTATGATTGGTGTTAGTAGCGTCCTCTTCACCGGTCAAAGGGTCGGGGACGTTACAGTTTGGACCTTTTAGACCACTCTTCTTGTACATGGGAGAGATCAAAACACTCCTTAAGAAGGTGGTCCCCCTCGCAAAGATTACAAGGGAACTTGGGATTTCTGGGTGTTCTCTTAGAATGGGCACCATCAAGAGTAGATGGTTGTTGCTTTTTCTCTTTCTTATCCTTCTTCTGCTTACCATTCCCTTTCTTCTTCTTCTTATCCACATGACTACTAACCATAGAGCTTTGGTCAAGTGAAGAAGAAGAAAGAGATGAAGCAAAAACCAACGAAGAAGGAGAGGGATTAGGTTTAGGTCGATCCTCTCCCAGAGGAGAGGTGACACTTGATACATTAGGTGTAACAAGAATTACCGGATTAAACAACCAGACCTGTAATCCTATAGTTAATCCAGGAATATTTAGAGTGGTAATAAAAAGAGGACCAATACCTTCACTTGGAGGGAATACAAAAGGTACACATTGGAAAGGGACCTCTTGATTGGTAGTCCCAGATGAGGATGCCATCTCTAAACTCTTTCATAACCCCCTAACTACCACGCACAAGAAAGTACTACTCAAACTAAAAGCAACAAGAAAACATGTGAAAGGAGTGGATAAGAGTCAAGAACCTCATAGGACAGGCCAAAAGGATAACTCATATGGTTTGAGGATTCCTAAAAGGGTCTCCCGATATACACAAGGTACGAGGGAGCTCAAATCGGTAGTAGTGTTGTCTAATGCATAACTGTACACAAGGGGCCTTCTGATATACAATTGAGTACATGGAAGAACCACGCGAGTCCTGGGATGTAATGCAGACAAGTAAAAACAACTCCTACGCTTAACGACGCTCGAACACGTCTCTAACTTATCACTCAAATTGCTAAAAGTTTTAACCTAGTACTACCATTAATTTTATCTTGTGCATTTAGGTGGAACCATGGAGTGAAAACTTGAAATTAAAGAAGATTCACACTGATCTATATGATTATGCAAGTTTTCCACTTCAATGAAATTCTACCTAAGAGAGGGAGAGAGATTTACTTTTCTTCCAAAAATGCACACCCAAATGCAAATGAAACTTTATCTTTTCAAACGAAAAGTGAAATATCAATGCACCCCAAACAATATTTAAAGTAAATAAGAAAGAGATCTAGAGGACATATAACATAAATAAAAATGTTTCCTATCTTCTCATGCTTGAAAAAGATGCATAAAAACTCAATGGAAAGATGATTTCACTAATGTTCCCAAACAAATCTAACTCTAAAGCATGCAAAGCTGAAAACATATATTTCTTCTCAATGAAATTAATATCTAGAATCGCAAACAATCATGCACAAAACAAGAACAAAATTGTTCAACAAACTTGCAAATAAAGAAAAGGAGAGAGAAAACTAAAACTTCTCTTTGAAACAGACAAGGAAACGAAGAACCAATCTTTCCTAGCAAGCACTGAAAAAATTAGCATGCAAAAGGAAACAAGAATCACCCCAAGCAAGGAAAGAATCAAAACAACATGGATCACTCATGCATTCCAAGTCCAAAACAAACCAAAAACCTACTCACGAAAATGAAATGTATATTTCCAATTCCAACGAATGATATCTACAGAAAGGAGCAAGAGGTTTCAAGCAAAGAAAAGAATGTAAACTCCAATGCAAGAAACATAAACTCTCTTTGAATGCAAAGGGAATATAACACTCAAAGCGACTACAGAATATAAAATTCATGGCCCATCCCGGCCATGAGGGAGAATTTTTTTTCAAAAGCACACTTCATTTTCATCAAAAAGTAAGCTAAAAACACACAAATATCAAAATACAGAGTCTGGAACAAAGCCTACCTGGCACCACACAGATGAAGCTGCTGATAGGCGGTTTTGAGGTAGAACCGCTCCTTTCTCACTGGATTCAGGCGGTGGCACCGTGTATGGATAACTAGATTCAGGCGGTGGCATCGCTCCTTGCCAACAGAACATGTCTATTTCCCTGTAAAAATCCAAAACACAAAGAGAATGAAGGATCAAGTCAGAAAAGACTAGATCAAGGCAAATACTATCGAATTAAATGTGGTAACAGAGCATAAAATACCAAAATGACTCAGATCTAAACAGATCTGGAAATTTCAAACCCAAATAATACAAATTAGAAAGTAGATATGACTGAAAAGAGTTGAAGAAAATGGATCCTGGATTCGAACAAGAGTTGCAAACTGAGGAAGATCAGAACAACTAAATAATTTATTCCCCAGAAGAGTCGCCATATTTGTTAGATGGAATATTTCACCTCTTGGAGACAGCAAGGTGTTCCATTGGTCTGAATGGTTCAGATCCAGAACAAATAGAGGATAGAGGTTGAAGACTCTCCCTAGACACTATAGATATATGGAATACAAGGCTTTGACAGTTCACCTGTGTACCTGCAAAAAATATCAACACGAAATGAATCAAAGCAACCAGAATATGATCTACTAATCTATGCTAGTGACTAAGGAATCTAGCAACATATATATGAAAAATCACAACAACAACATCATATGTGGGACAGAAATCAACTTGCATTAGAAATATGAAGAATTTTACAACCACGCCTTAGTGTTGACATGCATCTCCATGAAACCAACTCTTCATCCCCAAAAGCTCCGACTCTAGCTCTGTATGCTCTCTCCAAATGATCTTGGGCCAAGAATCAATCCAATAGCATAACAATACCTCCAAATTTTCTCCCCTCAACCATAGCTATGAGCTCATATTTATAGGGCTTTAATGGATAGAGATGGTTGAGAAATTAGTGGGTGAGGTGGCCTCTAAGATCCTAGGATGAGGGATCTTGAGCTCAACCAACCCATAACATTAGGGATAAGGTAGTACACGAGGCTTATCATCTAGAAGCCTCGAGAAAATTCTCTTTTTCCCTTTTTACCCGGGGCACCGTGCTTCTCCTTCTATGACAACGCGGTTCTGGTAATAACCTCCTATGGACCAAGGGCAATGGGCGGTGGCACCGCTTGTGGACAACCGATGAAAGGTGGTGCGAGCATGGGTACCGCTCCTAGATAAAGGGGCATGCACGGTGCTGGGAATTTGTATGACAGATTGATGAAAAACCATTTAGTTTCCACTCTAGAAGCTGGGATTTAGGGCAAGTAGGTATGTCAAATGTCTTATCACATGATGGTGACAGGATTTTGGTATAACAAGATGTGAGGACGCTCAATTTAAAAAAAATGTGGTGCAACAACATAGAAAACATTTTCATGATAAATTATGTAAGACATAAGGGTTTTCTCTCATGAGAATGGGCTCTCTTGTATGGGTTTGGATATATTGATTTCCATGGAAAAATTCAAGCATGGTGGGTTGGAACTTACGAGGATGTGTAATTCATTTCTAATGGAGAAGTTAAGCTAAATACAATTGGAGAGGATGCAATGAACTAATAACCAATAGATTTATGTTAAAATTGTATATGAAATTATTGAACTAGAATCTAGAGTTTAAATTCATTGTTGAAGTCTAGCTGAAATCAATAAAGACAGAGATTTTTTCTTTCCACTAAGTTTTAGGTGGTAGACTTGATGAAAACATTCATTATAGATTTCCCCTATGAAAAAATATATATTATGTGAGAGATATTGTTTTATGCTAGTTATATGGAAAATTTACCAAACATTTTCTATCCTTCCAATGGTGGGCCTATGCTTGCTTTATCAACTATAAAAAAATGGTACTGCTCATATACCTTGGATTGAATCTCTTCCAAGCAGGGTTAATATTTCCTCTCATTGAACCTATTTTGGCTGGAAATAAATTAACAACACGCATTCAATTGTTAGAATTATAGGTAAATCATAAATGCAATGTAAACCACAATCGAGAGAGTAAATTTTATGCCATAGCATATCCTAGAATATTACATGTTTCAAATATTTTCCACCCCTTGGAATGCAAGTGTTATATATACACATGGTTCATCTTTCTCAACCCATTATATCTCTTGGTTGTGATCATTTTCATCCACAACTATGTTCTTAGGTCTTGGTTCCTCGTCAATATTCTAAACTTGACAAAACCTATTTGAATCATCCATCAACTTGATTTGGTTTGATTCCATTTACTACTTATTTCTTACACTAAAACACCCATTTTGAACAATGTTGGTGATGGACTTGTGGATATACACCACCTTTATCATTTCGAATATACACCATTAGTTTGTTATCCAAAATGCATGAATATACCTCTTAACTCTTTATCATGGGATTGTTACTCAGGTCTATTTAATCTTTCTTAAAGACAGTCCCCATGAAGGGAATTCAACAATTCTCTTAGAAAAATAATAATGTTTTAGGAAGCCAAACTTTGGAATTGATGATCAAAAATATCTTAAAGGTACTTTGACTTTGTTTTCTAGCTAGAAACACTTGTTGTTCCATTCTTGTCACCAGAAGGTTACCAAAGGAATTGACCTACAATTTTGACATTGTGTGGATGTGATGTTTTTGTTTTCATTCCATGGTATGCTATTTTTTGTGTGTTTTATGTGTAGGATGATGTTGCACTCCTAGAGGTTGCAATATTATACATTATGTGTTGAAGCCAAAAGAAAAATATAGGGGAGCAACTTGGTTCAAAAAATTTCCCAATTTCACATTGAAACATAGGCTACCAAGTTTCCATATCAGGTCAAGGAATGGAGGATGAAACTTGGAAATGTAACATCATTTGGAAATTTCAACCGTCAACTAGAGAATTTTCAACATCCTCCTGCCATAGTACGGCATTCTTTCAAATTTTTTTTTTAAATAACAGGGTCATCGCTATAGCGATGCCTGCGTGTACAAGCCTCTGATGGGTTTGCTATACTAGTGACAGAATTTACATCATTATTATAGCAAGCCCGTCGAAGGCTTGTACATGCAGGAATCACTATAGCGACATCCCGTCGTCGTAATATCGACCAAATTCCTCGAAATAGCCACTTGAGTTCGTCACAATAGCCATTTCAGTTCATCGCTATAGGAGCCACTGCGTTGCAATAGAAACACCACTTCATCTCTATAGTGACACCACTTCTTCATAATAGCCACTTCAATTCGTCAGAAAATCCTATTCAGATCGTCGGAATAGCATGTCCAGTTCGTCGAACTAGTGACGCTAGATGTGTTGCTATAGCAAAGGAGAAGTGTCGCTATAGCGACACAACTTTATTTTTTTAAACACCACATGTTTCATGTATTGTGTGTCACTATAGCAACGAAGATTGGAAAGTGTTTCTACAACGACAAATTTTTTTCTACAAAAAAAGGGGTCATGTTCGTCGCTATAACAATGCACAAGTGTTGTAATAGCAACAATTTTCTGTGGGAAAAATGTGCACATGTACACATGAGAGTGTGGGGGAATGGAGAAGAAGGAATGAGAGAATAAGAATATAAATGAGAATTTGACTGTATGGACCTTAAACCTAAAACTAAAACACATTCATTAAGCTCCAATTATAGGTCTGAATTGCCTCTCCATCAATCCACTTTGAAAGGGATCTAACTCCCATGAAATTGGTTCACAAGCAGGGAGAGTGAACACTCACCGTGCAATGGACAAGAAAAATCTCTCCAAAATTCCAAACCAATTAGCAAATGATCAAAATATATTATCCTTCCTCATAAAATCCTTTTATTAACTTCATTATGCCTCCTAAGGTCAAATTTCCCTAAATGGGCTTTCTCCAACTCATCTTAGTGGTTTAATAACTCCCATGAGACTTGTCTTCCTCTTCATGCTCCAATTATTTCCCCAATTCAAATGGTTTCCTCTAACTCCCAAATTAAACCTCTTGGTGTCTATTTTTTGTAATGTCCCCTTTTTGGAATTTTATTAAAATGACCAATTTTCCAATTTTTTCACTTTTTTGGCTCTTGACTAGTTTTGATGTCTAGACCTCCAAATTGACCCAAATGCTTCCAAATTTTCTATGAAGGTACATGAATGATAATATAACTTAAATAACATGATAATTTATGTTTTTTTACCTCCCAATTACTTCTGAAAACTTGTTTAATGTTCTTTTCAAAGTAGGATTCTTTACTAGCGAATTGGGGCTCCAATTCCCCTTGGGTAATTGTCGGAAATGGCTTCACAAATGATCCCAAAGTCACTTGAATTTCTGAAAATAGGTTGGCTATGTGTAAGGTACCTTTTAAAATTCTCATATTTATAATTGTTCAGTTTATACAGTTTTTTATGACTCTTTACAAAACAACCCCCAAGTCACAATTTCGACCCTTGGGGAAAATGCAACAAATCTTCTCCCAATGCAATAAAAATGAGTAAAATGGATTCCAATGCTTAATTAATGAACATTATACTTTAAATAAATATTAATTACATTCAATACATCATACATTTATCATATATACCTTCCTCCATTCGAAATAATAAACATTACCATGGCATATATCAAAATGGAGTGGAAATGGTCATTGTTTGCTCATTAAAAGTCATTTTGACAGACAACTCTTGGGAATTTAGAATTGAAAATTTCTGAGAATTAATAAAATATAATATTTAACTAATTTAAATCATAAATGGACAATTAAAGGCTCTCCCAATTTGAAATCATCAACATTGCAATGGTTCACAACAAGATAGTGGGGAAATGACACTATTTCTTCATTGTTCAACATTTTTACATGAATTATTCTAGGTATTTCGACCTGATAGTATTATAACATGAAATACAGAGCATATAAATCATAACATAATATAATTATCGTTATAATCTTTCCCAAAGAGATCAATAGCTCACCCAAAGCGCAATCCCTCTATTGGCATGAATATGGTGTGGAAACTGGAAATAGTTGAGAGAGAGTGCTGCAATAGAAGAATACATATTATTTCCTGTAGCTTACACCTGAAAATAATACTCCATGAAATACCTAAGTGGCCTCTCCAAACACCAACTAGGATGGGAATCTTTCACCCTCGAAATTGGCTTAAGCAAGAAAACTAGTCATCCACTAGCTCTCACAATTCACAAATGAGCAAAAAATTCTTCTCATGGATGATCCCTATATTTTATAAACATTATTGGTATTCTAAGGTTCCAAATCCATCCATAAACCAAATCCAAGTCGAATTGGTGTGGCTGCTCATGCTATGCCATGTGGCCTCTCTCTTCACCTTCCCTCTTCTCCCAAATTTGAGTAGGAGCCTCTTGGCCTTCTCCAACTACCAATTTTGACCTCCGAGATGCTATATTTAGGCCTTAAATGTCATTATGTCAGTATTTCAGCCTTCATATATTACTTGGGTCATAACTGTCATAGAATATCCATCACTGGTGTCATAGCTGTCATAAATGTAAGGGGAATCTAGCCAAGTGTCCATGAAACTCCCATTTGGCTCTTCCTCTCCCATGTAAGTTACACTTCATCCAATTTTATACCTATGAAGTATATGTACAATTATATTAACATTATAATCCATAAAAAAATATTATACTTCCCATATATTCAAATTTGCAAGAGAAAGATACCATTTAACATAGGAATTATAGCTAGTGTGGGCCCCATAGTCTCCATGTGTCTTCATGATCCATTGTCACTTCCATTTTCTCTTGTATTTATTTAATAAGCTAAATTATTAAATATTTATCCCCTTATAATTTCTAAACATAATTTATTATCCCCCTTATTCCAAATATCAAAGCTTCCACCCCCAACCTAGGAAACTAGTGATTTTACACCTTGGCAATTATTTGACTTTTAGCATCCCTTTGACAACTTTCATGAACATGGAATGTGATTTGGTAATTGTGACCCAATGAAAAATTGGGACATTACAAATCCTCCCTTCCCAATATTGCTTGTCCTCAAGCAATTTCAAACATGGTTGTTGAATAATCTATTTTTTGTATGATTCTTTGAAGTTGCCACTAAGCTGCCCACTTTGAGTCTTTGAGATACCATGAATATTTCAGAGAGGAACCACCATGATTTCTGCTGCACTACACTGATTAACATCACCTTATTAAGTGGGGAATCATCTACCATACTGTTTGTTTCCCAAATAATTTGAAATCAATGGGACTAAAAACTATACCAGGGTCCCATTGCTTGCATTGCACTCCAATAATTAGGAGTGCTCTCCAACCCATACCATTTGGAAAGAGAATTCCTAGATCCCATTTTGTTTTATGCATTCTTAAAAACATCATGAGTGCATAATATATATCATCAAAGTATATAACAACATAGTAAGAATGTACATCAAGGAGGTGCCTCACCAAGAAATCATGAAAGTGCTTATACCTCCCAATGAGTAGAATACCATTTTCCAAGTGCATACAAGCCTCAAGTGACCAATAAAATATGCTCCAATGACATATTTGTGGATCCCATGTCCCATTAGCATGTATCTCAAAATTATCCGTTCCAATGACATAGGTGTGGAGGTAGCATGTGTCTCAAAATTATCTTCATTATTTTCAATAAAAACTTCTTCATACTCATGTGATTTCTCTTCATATTTTTCAGAGTCACATGGGAGTGAATTTATATCCTCTTCATGTAATATTTCTTCTACTCCACCTATTTCATAACTAGGTCGTTCATGGGTCTTGTCCTTTTGCTCCTTCAAGCAAACTGATGCATTTTTCTCCTTGGTTTTCTTAAAATCAATATATTTTTCCCAACTTTGGATAGCCAAAAATTCAAATCCTTTCATAATATTCTTGGTCATGTCTTAAATATTATTGGTCATGTCTTCAAATATAGGTTCCATTCTTTTTATTATCTCCTCACCATCATATGGGGTTCTCTTTTCATGCCTAGTCATAGTTTCCAAAAAATTGCCGCCTTCTCCTACTTTTTTTTTCCTCTTCAACAAAAGCACTTTTGGTTTCAATATATAATGGTGGTACCTGAATTATTGTACTAATAAATATCAGACCACATAATGTTCCAAGATCATGCTCTGATACCACTGTACTGTCCCCTTTTTGGAATTTTATTAAAATGCCCAATTTTCCAATTTTTTCACTTTTTTGGCTCTTGACTAGTTTTGATGTCTAGACCTCCAAATTGACCCCAATGCTTCCAAATTTTCTCTGAAGGTACATTAATGATAATATAACTTAAATACCATGCTCATGTATGTTTTTTTACCTCCCAATCACTTCTGAAAACTTGTTTAATGTTCTATTCAAAGTAGGATTCTTTACTAGCAAATTGGGGCTCCAATTCCCCCTGGGTAATTGTCGGAAATGGCTTCACAAATGATCCCAAAGTCACTTGAAATTTTTAACAGAGGCTGGGTATGTGTAAGGAACCTTTTAAAAGTCTCATATGCATCATGTTTTAGTTTATACAGTATATTATGACTCTTTCCAAAACAACCCCCAAGTCACAATTTCGACCTTGGGGAAAATGCACCAAATCTTCTCCCAATGCAATAAAAATGAGTAAAATGGCTTCCAATGCTTAAATAATGAACATTAGAATTGAAATAATAATTAATTACAGTCCATACATCATACATTTATCATATATTAATTCCTCCATTCGAAATAATAAGCATTACCATGGCATATATCAAAATGGAGTGGAAATGGTCATTGTTTGCTCATTAAAAGTCTTTTTGACAAACAACTCTTGGGAATTTCGACTGGAAAATTTATTATAATGAATAAAATATAAAATTTAAATTATTCCAATAATAAATGGACAATTAAAGGCTCTCCCAATTGAAAATCATCAGCATTGCAATGGTTCACAACAAGATAGTGGGGAAATGACACTATTTCTTCATTGTTCAACATTTTTACATGAATTATTCTAGGTATTTTGAACTGAGAGTATTATAAACATGAAATAAATATAATATACATCATAAAATAATATAATTATAATTATAATCTTCCCCAAAGAGATCAATAGCTCACCCAAAGCGCAATCCCTCCATTGGCATGAATATGGTGTGAAAACTGGAAATAGTTGAGAGAGTGTGTTGCAATAGAAGAATCCAAATTATTTCCTGTAGATTACACATAAAAATAATACTCCATTAAATCTCCATGAAATACCTGAGTGGCCTCTCCAAAAACCAACTAGGATGGGAATCTTTCACCCTCGAAATTGGCTTAAGCAAGAAAACTAGTCATCCACTGGCTCTCACAATTCACAAATGACAATTTCACAAATGAGCAAAAACTTATTCTCATGGATGATCCATATATTTTATAAATATTATTGTTATTATAAGGTTTAAAATCCATCCATAAACCAAATCCAAGTCGAATTGTTGTGACTGCTCATGCTATGCCATGTGGCCTCTCTCTTCACCTTCCCTCTTCTCCCAAATTTGAGTAGGAGCCTCTTGGCCTTTTCCAACTCCCAATTTTGACCTCCAAGATGCTATATTCAGGACTGACATGTCATTATGTCACTATTTCAGCATTCAAATATTAATTGGGTCATAACTGTCATAGAATCTCCATCATTGGTGTCATAATTGTCATAAATGTAAGGGGAATCTAGCCAAGTGTCCATGAAACTCCCATTTGGCTCTTCCTCTCCCATGTAATTTAAAATCCATCCCAATTTATAAATATGAAGTATATGGAAAATTATATTAACATTATAATCCATACAAAAACATTATACTTCCCATATATTCAAATTTGCAAGAGAAAGATACCATTTAACATAGGAATTCTAGCTAGTGTGGGCCCCATAGTCTCCATGTGTCTTCATGCTCCATTGTCACTTCAATTTTCTCTTTTATTTATTTAATAAGATACATTATTAAATATTTATCCCATTCTAATTTCTAAACATCACTTATTATCCTCCTTATTCCAAATATCAAAGCTTCCACCCCCAACCTAGGAAACTAGTGATTTTCCACCTTGGCAATTATTTGACTTTTAGCATCCCTTTGACAACTTTCATGAACATGGAATGTGATTTGGTCATTGTGACCCAATGAAAAATTTGGGACATTACATTTTTATCCATTTCATTTCATATTTGTCATATTTATGCAATTAGGTCTGAATTTCTCATACTTGTCATAGAATATTTCATCATTTGTTATCATAGAGTGTATGGAATCTCCTTCCAACTGGCACGCGTTGTATTCTAGTATATTCCTCTTCCATGGGAGTTAATATCCTTTAACAATGTGAATTACTTAGCTTATTATATTCTATTTTTCACCACATCACCCTCCAATTATGTTACATTACCCATGTGTTCGAATTTGGATGAATATCGTGCCAAGTATGTGGGAAATCTAGTCATCCAAATGCTCCACAAGCTTCCAAGTGTCTTCATGAACCCATTACACCTTATCTTCTTACCATTTATCATTTATGTGACCCATTTAAATGTGAATATGGTAAAATAAAGTCCCTTTGGGTCCCATAGTGTTAAAATTGTTGTTCCATTTAGATCTTCAAACAATGAGTCAAATATTGTTGATGCTGTAAAAGGAAAATGAAGATACACAATGAATAAATCAAACCACACAGGAAATAGATTAGTTTAGCTCATATAATTACAATATCATTGTCATTAATTAATCTGGTGTTACAATAGTTTACAAATAGGAAGAACTTGAATCCATTAGGGAGGAATTCGAATCTACCAATTGGATCTGATTGTACCTAACTAAATAGCTAACGCATGGTGTCCCAATAAAAATCGGAGTCCAATAGATCAACTCCCATATGTCAAACCAACTCATACAATCCATAATAACTAGTTAACTCAGTGCAACTAATTGTAGTAGGTGGGAAAAGGCGTCTACTCCACATGCAGCCATGCATAACTAGCACTAGCTAACTTATTGTGATCTAACTGAAAGTAACTGGAATCTAACTAAGACTAACTAGTTCCAATTCCAGCTAACTAATGGAGGTTGGTGTCAGGACTCCCAGTGGCTCCTAAAATGTAGGGATTGGTCTAGGAGGCACCCAAAATCATGTATGTGCATTCAATAAATGGAAATTAACCTCTAGCAATGTTCCCCACACTCTAGTAACTGGAACATGTGCCCCCATTAGGCGAAGTGGACCCAATGGTACTAGTGGACCCAAATAATTAATTATGGTTCCTAAGTTAGGCTAAATAATCTAAATAAAAAGTATGGTCAAGGGAGGATTAATAATCCTAATGCCCCACTGAATCCTAAATTGGACAACTATGGGCCTTGGTAATAAGACCATAGGTCATCCAAATACAATATAAAAGACAGTAAAAAAAAATTTCTTAATACAACCAAGGAAACCAGGGAAAACCTCATGGGAAAGCCCCACCCTCAAAATATGCAGGAATACAAATTTTGAAAAAAAATTTGAAACTTTTTGCTCCTATTTGTAGCACTATGCAGTAGAAAATGAAATATCTTGGTTCTTCTGTGTAGGTGAACCTCTGAATCCAAACAAAATTCTTATGTCTTGAGGAATCTTCCTATTTGGAATAAGAATAATGTACTCAACTGAATCAGAAATATAAACAACTCCACATTGAAAACTGGACCCACGTAGAGCAATTGAAATCAATTGAAGAGAGAGAAAAAGTTCTTGAGAATTTGAACCATGTGAGGAACACCCAATAATATGATATATGTCATCCTTTAACAGCAAACCATGAGTGGTAAGATCAGCCCCAAGTGTTAGGATCAAATGTCCAGGCGAATGCAGAATGTCTTTCTCTTTACTAGTTCTGTGAGGGGATGAGCATGTGACCAAAGGTAGAGAAGCCTTGGGAATGTGAAGAGAAAATGATTGAGCTCCATAATATGATATTGCTTCATAAATAACCAATAATTCAAAAAATATAATATCAGCAAACTCATAAGAGAGAACTAACATCGAATCCTCGAGAACAAAATTTAAGGAGACTTGCGGTGCTTAATTTGTCACACCAAAATTGATGAAACTAGTTACAAGTTGTTATCACTCCAGGAAACTCCTCTAGGTTGTAGCTCGAGGATTCCTGGAAACTTAAAATGTTTTTAGGGTTTTTTGATATGGATCAAGTCAGGTGACCTATATAACCTCACACTCTCAAGACATGCATGAAGCTCACTCAATTACAAGGCTTTTAGTTACAACTTGTTTAGTAGTTTGACAATAAGGTGCGGGGATGGAGAACTCATCAAGCTGGCAGGCTTACATACAAAACATATGTATATAAATGGCTAAATCCTGACAAGGATAGTACTTATAAATCAAATCACATTAACTCACCAATAGGATGACAACTATTAGCTATTAATCAACTTGAAAATCACCTAAATGCATGGACAACATAAATGGATCTTAGTAGCCACTGACTACTTTACCAAATGGATAGAAGCAGTACCCACCATAAATTCCACTCATCAAGTCATCATGAGATTTTTATATGAGAACATATTCAGCAGGTTTGGTTTCCCAATAAGGTTAGTAACTGATAATGCACCAGCTTTTAAGGCTGGGGCATTAGTTAAAATGTGTGAATCAATGTGTATCGAACTAGTGCACTCCACATCCTATTACCCACAAGAAAATGGCCTGGCTGAGTCATCCAAAAAAATCTTGATGAGTCTACCAACTTGATGAGTTCTCCATCCCTACACCTTATTGTCAAACAACTTGCTCTTTTTTCAAACATGCCCTTTATCCTCTATTGATGAGCTTCTGATTTTCCTACAACTTGCTCCCTTATTTGTTGTAATTCTACCAAATCCATCATCCTTCTTACCATATCATTTGGTTCATCCTCCTCTTCCTGAAATAACTTTGCCACTGGAAGGATGAGCTGGATAGGAAAGATGGCCTCAGTGCCATAAACTAGTTTGAATGGAGAAGTCCCTATGGATATTTTGTCTGTTACCCTATTAGCCCATAAAGCAAACTTAAGCTTTGAATCCCAGCTTTTCTGATTTGTCTCTAGTAGTTTCCTAATGATTCTGACTAAGCTTTTGTTGGATGACTCAGCCGGGCCATTTCCTTATGGGTAATAGGATGTGGAGTGCACTAGTTTGATACACATTGATTCACACATTTTAACTAATGCCCCGGCCTTAAAATCTGGTGCATTATCAGTTACTAACCTTATTGGGAAACCAAACCCTACTAAATATGTTCTCATATAAAAATCTCATGATGACTTGATGAGTGGAATTTATGGTGGGTACTGCTTCTATCCATTTGGTAAAGTAGTCAGTGGCTACTAAGATCCATTTATGCTGTCCACTGGAAGATGGATTTATTCACCTATGAAATCCAAACCCCATTGCTAGAAAGGCCCATTCACTGTAATAGGCCTAAGGGGAAAGGATTTGAGTTGTTGCTTCCCTATAAATCTTTGACATTGGTCACAGGCCCTTACAAAAGTGCATACATCAACAAAGAGGACTGGCCAATAGTATCCTACTCTTAAGATCTTGTGGGTTGTGATTTTCTAGTAGTGGTGGCCTCCACATGTGCTGGAATGAAAGTGATGCATGACCTACTCTGCTTCCTCTTTATCCAGACACCTTAACAAAATTCTAGAATGATCCCTCCAATACAGTAGTTTGTCAATTATGAAAAACTTAATAGATTTCAACTTGAGAGCTCGTGCTTGGTTAGGAGTGAGATAAGGAGAAACTTCTAATTTTAGCAAAAATTGAATGATACCTGAGTACCACTCACATGAAGATATGTTCTCAGCTACTGATGGTCTGTTATTCTGATCTTGATTTACTTTTGTTTTAGTTGCTACCATAGTTTCCACCTTTGTTGATCTGACACATGTGAAATTTATTCCCACCAATTCACAGTTTTCTTTGGCCATGAGTTTGTCCATACCTAATCCCTTTACCAGATTGGTGGGTTTCACCTCTACATCAAACTCAATGAGTTTGTAAATCCACTTAGCTCTCTTCCCATCAATGTCAAGTTGAGTCAAAACATTTTTCACAGTAGCTGAAGGGACATATGCAATGACCTTTTCATGGAGAATGTAGATTCTAAAATTCTTCAAAGATTTTATGAGAGCATAAGCCTGTTTCTCAATTGGGTCATACTTTAGCTCAGATTGGGTCATCCAACTCCTAGATTTTTCTGATGTATCTAAAAATTCCTGGGAATTAAGAGTTTCAACAGAATAAATAATAGCATAAATATTTCTTAAAATACCTGATGTAGCTTTTTGTGTAGCACTGCTGGTCTGTCTTAGTAAAGTCCTAGCTTTCCTCAAAATTTCTTCTAGATATAAAACTGGTGTTGCTGGTGGCCCCTTTGGGTTTGCTCTGGTACTTGGTCTTCTTGAAGCCACCTTATATCAATGGAGTTTCCAGATAGATGATTACAACCATAATAATGTTTGAGATTTTTCTATCATCAAAGCATGGATCTATGTCGTCTCACAGGGAAGCTGAGCTTCAATCTCCTCTCCCCGGCAATGACACCAGTTTGTTATCACTCCAATAAACTCCTCTAGGTTGTAGCTCAAGGATGCATAGTAACTTAAAATGTTTTTATGGTTTTCTAATATGTATCAAGTCAGGTAACCTATATAACCTCCCACTCTCAAGACATGCATGAAGCCATACCCAATTACAAGGATTTTAGTTACAACTTGTTCAGTAGTTTGACAATAAGGTGCAGGGATGGAGAACTCATCAAGCTGGAAGACTTACATACAAAATAGATGCATATAAATGGATAAATCCTAACAAGGATGGCACTTATAAATCAAATCACATTAACTCACCAATAGGATGGCAGCTATTAGCTATTAATCAACTTGAAAATCACCTAAATGCACATTCAAGCATAAGTACAGTAAAGATAAAGATGATGGTTGAACAACTCATAACAAAAGATCTTATAATTAGAATAAACAAGATGAGACACTTGACAATATAATAGGCTTACAAATCCCTGAAGTTGAACCTTTATTATAAAATCAATCATGGCCTTTATAGCCTTCTACAAAAAATGACAGATCCTGAAAATCCGATCTGTTTACACAAAAATACTTGAAAGTGATAGTTTTCTCAGATTAGGGCTTCAAACCCTTGCTAACTATTTGTCTATATATTGTGAATATCTAGTTCACTAAGCAAACTTTTAATAACTGAAGTAGTCGTTGATAATAACCATTGTTGGTTCAGTGTAAAATTGCCACCAAAAACTAGTGTTTCAGTGGTTAACTTAAGTGACCTTTCTTGTTTAATCCACCAGAATTTTCTACCTTGTTACCGCAGTCATCGATTGGAAGCTCTGAACTATAACCATTTGCACCCCAAGCTTCAATGCTACCATAGTGTTGGCGCCTCAAATGACTAATCTTCTCAGCATCAGGGATCGGAACCCCAAGAATGAACGTATCGGAGCTTTCAACCGCTAGCTTGTCGGTGATCGGAAGCTATACTCACTAATGTGTCGAAACTTCTTATATGAACGCTTTCGTAGTGTCAACACCTCAACTGACTAACGTCATGACAATTTCTTCATCAGCAATCAAAAACTCTTTTCTCTATCCCATCGGTGCCGCAAGCCTCAATCCTGCTGCTGTTTCGAAGGTGGAAGGAACTAATCTTCTCAACATCGGCAATCGGAACCCCAAACCACTAACCATCGACACTTTAAACCACTAACCATCAAAAATTTAAACCACTAGATTCTCTACAGTGGCATCATTGTAGCTGACTAAAACTCTGAAATGTCAGGGTAATAGAGGACTACACCTCTGATCACTGTTTAAAAATGTTCCGATGGCAGTAAAAAATTTAGCAATACGCCTAACCACCGAAGGGGTTTTCCACTTGTTATTTATCTTCCAACTTTTAGTGGCTGATGAGATGTTCTGATCCTCACCCAAGCCACTGAAAGCTACAACTTGTGAAATTTTTACCCAAATAAAAAAGCAGAGGCTTTCAAACTGTCGCTGATATTCATATCCTTCATCGCATGAGTTAAATTCTTCTTACTATCAAAATAAATTTATTTTGGGAGATAACACAAGCAATACTGAAAGCTATTGAATATTAAAACCTGAAGCACATATTATGAAATCAGAAAATAAATCAGATCCAAAAAGGTTCATATAAGATCCAAAACTGTGCTCCTCCGAGATGGTGGAAGCATAATTTTCTCCAAAATTCTGATTTTTGGTGCATGCAATCCTGTAGGAATTTACTAGAAGCTCTAGATTAATGAGAGTGAATTTATCACTCCTACAATATGATATTATTTCCATAATATCCATGGTATTATTTATTACACACCAGCAACATTATTAGATATAGATAAATCAAATTCCTTTACCTTTTCTGAAACAGTCACCAGTAAACTATGCACAAAATTTAAAGAATCATTGGAGAATTTTTGCAAAGAATAGAAAGAGTGTTTTTCTTCAAAAATAGAGATTTGAATGTCTTCTTATAGATCATCCATGTGAGGATATGATATATCAGAGATCTCATACACTTCTAGAGTAGCAAGAGAAGGAGTCACTCCAAGGAGACTTTCTTCAATTCGAGTTGTATGTAGGGAAAATTTTGCTTCTTCTTCATCTTCAACGATTTTATTTTTTGTACGAGAGGGCATGAACTCATCATTCTGGATTTTATCTAAATCTCTATCAACATCTCATATTTTAGAGTCATATCCCATATTACTTCTAGGTCCTCTTGATAGAGGGAAAGTGATGAAGGATTTTCTGAAGGCAACCATGTGGTTGGATGCTCCAGAATCTATCAAATAAGCCTTCGGTGGAGAGAGGCTTGCATGCAAGCATATATCAAATTATTTAGTCTTCTCTTCATCATTAAACATCTATGCACCTTATGGAAGGGAAATATTGTTCTGTGCACATAGAGATTTCATCTAGTCGAGGGTCTTCTTCATGCACGAGTCTTCTGGATGAAAACCCCTCATACAATAGGGAGACTTGAACTTCTTCTTTATATTAGAGCCAGAGGCTCCTTTAGAAGTCTGTTGATTCTATTTAGGCTTTGAATTAGCTGCTTTGAGCTCCTTATTCTTTGATTTCCCTTTGGCTTGCACTTTCCTAGAGTCAGTAACTAGGAGAGCCTGATCTTTGGAGGTCTTGATGACTCCCATTAGAATCAACTTTTCTTACTCCTTTATTAAGGACTCGGAAAAGGAATCAAGTGAAGGAATTTTCCAACCAGGGAAGCCATCTTGCTTGGAATGAAATGTAGAAACAAATATAGAATAATCAGAACCGAGTTTGTTGAGTATGGAAAGGACATTCTACTAATCCTTCTGTTCTATTTCGCACTGTTTGCATTGAAGTGCAAGAGACTTGAATTTAGTAAATAATTGCTCAATAGTATCGAAACTGCTAGGATGTAATGTTAGTGATTGAGAAAAATATGAAGAAACTTGAACTTTAAAACTTTAATCCATAATAACAGTGCATATAAATCACATCAATAATTCAAAGATATAAATCAAACCATAGAACACAGAATATACCCTGGGAAAACCCTCCACTGATTTAGATGATGAAAAAACTAGCAAACGATCTTCGAGTATGATAGATTAGTAGCAGATAATGATTACAACACAATAGAAAATTGCTTTCACTGAGAGAACCAGAGAGAGGATATTGAATGGAACACTATATCTAAATTGCCAAGTTCATAGCACTTTAATAACAAGTCAAATTAGGTTTTACAACAAAAATAGAATGGTTTCATGTAGCAACAACTTGTTAAAACTTAGAACACTGATCCATCTTTAATCATGCACCCCATACTGATCTGGTGTCAAGCTGGAACTCCATAATTATCTTCCACATGAAGATATGCACCTTCCATTAATTAACTAACTCTAACTAAGTAGTTAACTGAGTTGAACTGAATGTAACTGAGTTGAACTGAATATAACTGAACAGAACTGACTGTAACTAAATAAAACTGACTATAACTAAATAGAACTGAATGTAACTGAACAAAACTAAATGTAATTGAATAGAACTGATCGTAACTGAATAGAACTAGTACATCTCCATCAGTGTTTATTTCCAATAACCATTTGCATAAATTAATCAGTTGAACCCTTAATTAACTGAACTTGTTTACCATAACTGCAATTCAAATTCTCTCTCTATCTCTGTGCTTATATTAATATCTCTTCATGGTCCATGTGTGTTTTCATTAATTAATCATATCATACTAATAAGATCATTTATGAACCTATGATCATATGTATTTCCCCAGGTCATATAGTCATATGCTAAAGTAAATCACTCTAGGGGTAGCTAATACCTAAATCAAACTTGTAGCATCTATTGACCATGACTAACCATACATAACATAGTATATCTACTTTACATAGTAAAGTACACCACCTCACAACATGAGAATATTTGTAGGACTACACAAGCCTAATTTCCACCTCAATCATATGAGGATATTTGTAGGAATACACAAGCCTATTGTCCACCTCAATCACATGAGGATATTCTTAGGACTACACAAGCCTACTATCCACCTAAATAATATGAGGATATTCGTAGGACTACACAATCCTACTATCCACCTCAATCATATGAGGATTTTCGTAGGAATACACAAGCCTACTGTCTTGATATTAATTTCAATACTTTACAACATCACCACCTCAATCATATGAGGATATTCATAGGACTACACAAGCGTACTATCTTGATATTACTCACAAGACTTTACAACATCACCACCTCAATCATATGAGGATATTCGTAGGACTACACAAGCCTACTGTCTTGATATTACAAGACTAGAGAATGACTCCCGATGTTGTAATCTCAACATGTAATGCTACCAACTCATTCTCTAGGAGGTATCCCCGAAGCTCATCTTGTTTTCCAAACAAGTATTCAAGCTTCTCTCAGGATTCTTTGGGAGTCTACAAACCTTCAAGGTGGAAGAGGAGATGTCTGGATATATGAGTGCATAGATAACTAAATGCTTCATCTAAGAGGTTCAAAAACTTGTTTCTTTAAACAAGCTAATGGGGCTCGACCTCCCTTCCAAGTACTATCCTATGGTGGCCATGCTTGTGCAATTCCAGCTGCATATCAATCCTCTAATCAAGATAATTGGAAGTTGTGAGGATCTGAGGAGTAGGAGATTGAGAATCCAAAATTCTTCCAGTTGAGAGATCACAAAACTTCATACAAGCTACGTAGAACCTTTATATTTTCAATACAAAACACACTAAAAAATTTGAACAAAGTTAGAATCATGTTTTTCCTCTTGACATGAACATATTTTCAGGGTCCTTCACGCCCTCTCCACTTCTCTAAATAAATTCAGAGCTAGAAAATCATCATAGGGGACTTCTGTGGAAACCCAGTTTCTTCTGATGTTCAATGGGGAGAAGCAAGCATGAAACCTACCTGAGAAGGTGTTGAGGCCTAGAAAATACCAAGTATCGACAGTAGGGATTCTCCCCAATAATATTGTTTATTGTTTGGTATGGGAAATATATCTTTTTTACGGTCTGGCTACGGTAGAGTTAAGTAATGATTTAAATCTGTTTTACCAGTTGCGGCCTGATCCACCATTTAATTGTATTTTATTTTATCTTTTATAATGATATGCAAGTTGTCAGGCACCCAATATGTAAGTGAATTACAACTAACATATAGAGTGTACAATATTTATTTTCAACCTAGGGAAGTCTTGTGTTTCAAGGATAACATGCACAGTATATGTTTAAACACAAAATCACTATAATTGAACAATACTATTCTCTGTTCAGCTATGCTCATCCCAAGAATCTAATTAATCTAGTTACCTTTTAAGGAATGCAATCACAATTACCTTCTGCTATGGCTTGGTCTAAGAATGGAAAAAGTCACATCTAAATTACAATTGCAGATAAAGGAAAATCCTATTCACACCACTTAATGATTAACTCAACTATCTAATATGATTGTCCTAGGAATCCAAAAACATAAACTGAATATTGATCTAGGAATTCAAAATGCAGAGATTGAGTTCATCTGTTCTAGGAAATTAAAGTACAGGAATGAAATTCTGTAATCATAAAAGTAAGAGACAAGCTGCAAATATTCATGGAAACAACAACTAAAATATCTAAGGATGAACAAAGCTATTACAGTTACGACATGAATTGCATAAGAAATAATTACCTACTCAGTCGACTGTCACACTATGCCACTACAGGTATCCACAGAATGCAATCACAACACACTATAAATCCACACTTGTTACAAGTTCCTATGAAGAAATAAAATTAACATAACATCACACAACAAAATAATTGAAAAGACCTAATTTAACTCAGTGATCCATCTAGAAGGCGGGCCCAACCTTCACACAGAGATGCTGGCTGAACACACGTAAAACACCTTTATATTAGAAGTAACTCCTTGTATTAAAAGATAGAATGATTACACAATTCCTCCTCAAAGCTAATACAATGAATTAATTATATGTTCAGCAACCCCTGTCTTGAAACAATTCTCCATATTTATACAATGTAAATCATAACATCCTATCCTATTATGGGGCAGCCATGAATATCCCTGATCTTTAGGCACCCTAAATGAAAACAGCTGTTACAAACGTGGCAGGATGAAAAATAGGAAACATAGGAAAACTGTTAATCGCCCCAGGAGTGACGATATCTTCAGCTTACGGCTACACACAAGCAGCAACACACTATTGACCTACAAGTCTGACGCATTCTGTTATAGCTACCTTGACACATCTTTGTCTAGGATATCGCGCTGGAACTATATTTCTTGGGTAATGATAGGATGGATGGGGATCATCTTGAGCGATGAATACCCATCCTTTTCATAGCCTGTTCAACCCAATCTTCCTGTAGTCCATATATCTCAAAATACCTTTATAAACCATCATATGTTAGTGCATTGAGAGATACGAAGCCTTAATTATCACAATCATAAGTATTAATAAAATAAAACAATGAGCAATCATACCTTGGTGGTTTGAAGAGTAGAGTGGGGGTAAAACGTTTATTTGGCATGCTCAATGGGGTAGGATAGAACAAGAAGAGGTAATTAAGGGTGGTCAAAAGAGGCCATTTCTGGGCCCAACACAAGTGCCTAAATTTAAAAACAGTTTGATTAGGAAGCAAAGGGTTCACAATGTGATGTGTAGGTTCTTACCTCCCATCTTATCTCCTTTGTTTCTGAATCATAGAAAAGCAAATAATAGCCAAGCTAAACCTATCTAATACTAACTGACCTATCCCTAGGGAGAAAATTATTATTTATGTGAGTAATGTAATGTGAAATATGCATAAAGAATATTACAGGTAGCTGATATAATTCAACACACATGAATATAGTAGAAAGATAAATAGAGATATAGCTCAATGTTGATTAAAACATTCATTACTCAATTTGTTGCATAAGCTTCATCAAATAACAGGAAAACATTCATAACATAGAAGTAATTCACAAGTTAGAATGATCTCACAGGTTTGCACAGTAAGCTGAAACAGAAATAATTCTACATTTAACCATCCACACAGCATGCATTTGAAACTTGAACAACTCATTCTCCAGCCAAAAAAAGCAGTCCTTATTTATTATAAAAAGAAATAGTTCTTCTTACACAAAGCCTTTCACATAAGAGAGCATGGAAAAGTCCCTCTCTCATTTGATTCTACCTATACTTATACATTTCCAAATGACCTTTGGTCTTCCTGCCCTTTGGGCTTCCTTTACAATTTGGTTACAAAAAGGATTTGTCATCTAGTGTGCTCACTAATTAAGACAAACATATTGATCTTACAAAATATATTTCCCATGTGTCAATAAAACAAAACACTTTAAGTGTACCTAGATAACTCATCAATAAACTACATCCATGCCATAACATCCCTCACTATTTTCTCAAAGTCTGATGTCTCCTAAAATATGACCGCGACTTCATGCTAGCAAGCCTGAGCCTTTATGTTAGCCATTCTGGATGGAAGCACTAGAAGCTGATATTCTAACTGACAATTTCTTATTGCTTCTTGAGAAATTACACTTTTGAGCACCTTTTCATCCAAGCTTTTAATCAGTTGTATGCCCAACTCATATTTCTGCAATCTAGCATGCAATTGTTTCAAATGTTCTTCATGTGTAGGAAGTTAATCTAACATTTTCTCAGATGATGTTTCAAACCTGTTGTGAGTTGTAAGTACCTTCTCACAAAACTCCATGCATTGGTCCTTATTTTTCTTGACTACCTCTATCAACTTATCAGCAACTTTATTACCAAAACCTATCAGTTCGTTTTCAAGCTGCACTCTCTCTGAATCTTTGACTGGGGTATTCATTGGGGGATCCTTGGTTATTTCCAACCATGTCAATCTTCCTTGAATGATTTCCATGAAATTTTGAGTTTTGTCTTTGAATTGAGAAGCTATGATTGGAATTTCTTCCAGTTGAGCTTCTACTTGCTTGACCTTCAAAATCTCCTCTGCGATCTGGACCTGCATTTGATAAATCATGTTCTTGAGAAAGAGTGCCTACTTGGTCAGAGGTGCAATATCTTCCTTTTGTTCATTTGTTGTCTTTAATAACACATCCAAGCCACTGTTTCGGGCTTCTAGTTCAGCTACTTGGTCTTCATATTATACTGCCTTCTGATCAGCTACACACTTTTGTGCTTTCAGCTTTGTAATTTTATTTTCCAACTCCCCTTTTTCCTTAATCAGGGTCATGTTGGTCTACTTCAAAGTGTCCCATTCGTCTCCCAGAATTTTGTAATCTTACTGCACCTTTTCATAGTCTGAGAGAGTATATTCATAGTTTCTCTTGGATTCTCTGCAGAGTCTTTCCTCTTTCCTCAAAACTACTTTCATCTTGGCCATTTTTTCCCTTGAACTACTCAAGGGTCTCTATGAGTTTGTCAATATTGTGAGAATTTGCATATGCATTTGAAATGCCCAAGGAGGCCATTTTATTCGGATTATCTTTAACATTTTTCACAATTGTTCTCTTTGTGAGTGTGGTGACTGGGGGTCGATCTCCCATATTTAGAGTCTTCTCTATTCTCCAAATGATTGAATTCATTTTGGGATCAAACTGTACATCCTCTAGACATGCCACATCATACTGTTTGGAGGGGCTCAATGGTACTAATCCCATTTCAACTATGGGAAGATGGCCTCCCGTAAGCATTAGAGGAAATTTGGGGTCTAAAATGGGCCTTATAAGAAAACACGCCAACAATAAGTTCTTGTGAGTTGGAATTCAAGAACCCATAGAATTCCAATAAAATAAGTCAACCATAATGGTTGAATTGACATATTTGTCATTAAAAAAACTACTTTTTTTGTTCGTATTTTCAACATACCTCCCTGTGTTTTTACTCAAATTTGGACCAGGAGAGCTCCTTGGATGCAGAATTTGATTTTTCATCCAACGAGTACCCATAGTGCATACTTTTGATGGACTCCTCTATTCAAAAAACAAGAAAAACCTGAAAAAGTGTGATGATGACATCATCATCACATTTTTAGGTATTTCTTGTTTTTTGGATAGCGAGGTCCATCAAAAGTATGTAGTGTGGGTACTCGTTGGATGTGTAATCAAATTCTGCATCCAACAAGCTCTCCCGATAGAAATTTGAGTAAAAACGCAGGGAGATATGTCAAAAATATGAACACAAAAAGTAGTTTTTTTCTTGTTTATCTGAAATTAATAAATATTATTTTATTATTTTAACTATTTTTTATTATTCCATTGTAGACCTCAAAATTCCTCTAATGTATGGTTTCTAAAGTGGATGGGGGGACTTCTGGGTTATCCCAAGCAGGGCTCTATTCTTGGCTTTCACCACCTAGATCTTCTTTCTTTTTCTTGCTTTGTTCTTCCATACAATCTTCTAGGTCTTGTACTTCTTGTCCCGGATTCAAAGCTTCTTGAGCTATGTATTTTTCTAGCTCAGCAATATTACCTTTAATGGATTCCTCTTTCTTTCTCTTTTCTTTCCTGGAAGCTTCTTCTTCTTCTTCTTGCTGCTTTTCCTCAGCTAAGAGATTTTTGGCCCCTTCTGCCATTCTTTGGGCAGTCTCTTATTTTGATTTCTTAGCACCTTCCTCCTCTTGACTCTTTGATACTAGGTTACAGCTTCCACTTATTTTATCCCCAACTGCTATGGCCTTCAGTTTTAGCTTCTTGTTTAGGATGGTCAGGATATAAATGTTCCTATACTTCTCTTCTTCTTTGTCTACTGAATCAGTATACTCAAAATTTACTTTGAGTGCTGCCTTATAGGCAAAAACCTTTCCTTGAGAGTCATTCTGATGAAAATCATTTTCCCCAAAATTGAAATTTTCAAGATCCTTAACAAATTCAGGGTCACTTTTAACCTTTGTAAACTTGTAACTACCCACATAGAAGGGTAAGGATGGGAAAATAGCCTCCTTCAAATCAAACAAGTGGCTTCCGAATCCATTCAGAAAAAGTTGTCTAATAGATTCTTTGTGGAATATATAATATGTCATGTGTTTTGGTAGCAATAAGGGAGTTTTCATTCCCCCATGCATCCTTAAATACGTGACTTCTTCTGAGAAAAATTAATCCCCATATTATTTAATAGACTCCAAGGCTCCTTCAAATAAACACGGGAATTCTTCCAGAAAGATCAACTTGTACAAGGGAATCAAGAACTCCTCACATATCACCTGATAATGATTATGATACCTGTGAGATCCCAACATTTGGTAGGCTGTATATATGCAGGCGTTTCCCCCCTTCCATGTACACTTTAGTCCTTCACCCCGATTACGGTAGAGTATGCAATATAATAAAAAGGAAGGCATGTAAAATTCATATTTCTTAACTTGTAGACCTTCTTGGGATGCCTTGATAGTGGTGGACAAATTCTTTGCTAGAATTTCAACCCAGTTGAAAAATGTTCCTTTCATTGCTATGTTGTATATCAGTGTAATCCATCCAAATTTGTACAACCTCCCATCAGCTCTACCATAAATCATGTTCAACATCAGCATTATTAATCTATATGGGGTCTTTAGGTGAGATGTTTCATATTCTCCCGACTGCTTGTTTCTAAAAGTTTTTTCGTCAATCATCATCATCTTAACCTTGGGAGTGTAATCAAACTTCAATCCCTTCACCCATTTTGTTGTCAAGCTAACTTCCTTTTCGGGCAGGCTATAAGCTGCGGCTAAAAATGCTAGTGTGAAGGATGCAAATGCTTTATTCTCCATATTGTTCATCAACATCACTGTTGGGTCTACCCTCAACAGAATCCATCCAATGACTTATGTACAAGGGATCATTTCAGGTCTTTTGGTCACTTTAGTTATCCAATATCTCAACAAGTTATCATACAGGTCTAGGTCCTCTAACCCTGCTTTTGGAACCTTGTTTTGTATCAGCCAGTGATGAATCTGACCCCATTTGAACTCAGGTTCATCTCTAGTTATCGCCTTGGTATCCTCATAAATAATTTCTATCCTCGGTGCAGGTTCAACTTCTACAACCTCAACGTCTAAATAATAGTCGACAATCTTAGCTTTCTTCTTCCCTTTCTTCGTCATATTATCGGTTGCAAGCATTGATTGCAAAAAAAACCAGAGCAATCCTTAGCATTTATATCATAATAATAATAAGAAACACATTGATTATGAAAATTGTTCAGCATAATTATCAGCATTTTTGTTATCCTTATATCCATAGCCATTGAGGTCAAAACCAAGGATACAGGTCAATGGGTCAAAGCTCGACACTAAAATATAGACCTAGGAAACCTCAGCCTCCATACCCTATCAGGGAAAAAAGTGATCTTAATCACTGTGAGGCTCTTCCACACTATGGCCCCAAAATCCTGAAAAAATCATGGCCCAAAAACCTCCTCAACACATAGGGCGGCGATGCCCTAAGTTTACACCTCTGGGCTTAACATCCCAGGGCCAAAAATAAAAAAGCTGAAACCTATGAGGTCTACCCGAGACTAGAAAACTACAAACCCTAAAAACTTCCAAAGGCGAGCAACCAATCTGCTCCATGTTGGCAAGAAAAATGGGTGCGCAGACAATCGTCCTAACCTAGCAGACTGCAGGAAACTCCTATGTTCGAACTAGTGAGGCTATGGAGGTGAGAGGAGGCTCAAAACCTAAAAGGAACTGATGAACTTTAAATGAAAGGGAACCCCCCCCCCCTTTTAAAGCCCATGATCAAACCTAGTCAGCCTTTCACAGGAGAACCACCAATGATAGCTACCCAAACAAATAACTCATCAAAACTGACAAAAAAAGGTTGAAACCCTACTTGGCAGTGAATGCACAGTCGAGTGTACTTAGTGAGGACATGCCACATCGGATCTACAAGTTAAATCCACCAATCACACGAGCTCTATGATGGGGTAAAAGAGCCACAAGACCTCCAATACTCTCACTGTAAAAACTAATTGTTAAAAAAACGTTCCCCGAGTATAAATAGCCAACTTCCGATAAAAACCTTTAATCATGATAGAAAATCTAGTGAATTTGCATGCGGCCAAATGCCATTGGCGCCAAACCTACCGCATCGGCTGGTGAAACCTAAGTCATCATGGAATGAGCCTCAATAATGGCAGCTTTCTACCTCACACTACAACCATAACACTAGCTTAACTTACAACATGCCCAACTTATGCTATGGCCCCGAATGTCAAAAGGTGTCAGAAAAAAAATCAAGAAGGTTGTCATTGTAGTGACTCAACAAGAGAAATCCTTCCATCGAAGCAGCTTGGCGAGGATCGGACCATCTGTGAAACCACACCCGCCATTGTGGAAGAGCGTAAAAAAAATTCTGGGGAAGCAGGCACAACAAATTGAAAGGAGCTCTGATCTTCAAAATGATGTCCCTCCCGCCATTGCGGCTTGGAGAGAAAAATTCACCCACCGTTGCAGATAGGCTCTCAATAAAAAATAAGCAGAAGGCGAAGGAATAGGCTAGCCCTGCAACGGTTTGAAAAATGACAACCATTTGTTGTTGCAGGGTCAATAATTTTGGAAGACTACTTGAATAACAAATCATAAGTCACCCACCATAGCAGAAAAGGAAATCAGAAGGAAATCAAAAATAAAACTGCCCCGCTGTTGCAACTCAAAAGTGATAATATTTCCACTGTAGCGGCTCCAAATCCAAGAACCCTCTGTCATAGCGGGATAAACAAAATCGGGAGTCTTTTCAATATCAAATTAAAAAGTTCACCCATCATTGTGGCTTGAAACCAAAGAGTCTGCATGCTGTAGCGACTCAAAATTTGACAAACGATATGCTATTATAGCGGATCCGAAGGCCATTCCTACCTTAGTAAAAGAAAAGAAACTTTGGAACTTTTCCATAATAGAAAGAAACCATAATGGCTGAATTTCAAAACTCAAAGTGCCTAAGAGGTAAAAACTAATATTTTTTGAGGGTGTCTAAAAAAATGTACAATTTTTTTTGGGGATAGTTGCAGCATCAATAATTGGTGACTGGCTGGTGAAAACAGATCTGTGGAAAAACTGGCCTTTGAAATGAAAATTTGCTTCATGGTATTTTGTTTAAATAAACTTTTCCCAAACTTCAATATTTATTTAAGATATCTAGACCATTTAGAAATGCAAGATTTAGAACTTTAACATTGATGATGGTGCACTAGGATAGGGTAACTAGGCTTTCAAAGTCCTGATAACTCTTCTGAGGCCAAGATATGAAGTTCATTTATTCCTGCCTTTGGATTGCCTCTAGGTCAAACACCACAGGATCATAATAGAGTATGGACATACATATTCATTTGTTCCTCATTCCCATGACTTTTGCATTCTTTTGATGCTTTTTTGGACTTTTTTCCTTTTGAGTCTTCCCTGATCGCTTCTCTTATTTGAAACTTGGCTTAGGTTCTTCCATCCATAGTGTCGTTTTGTGTGAGAGATAGTTTTCTTTCAGCTCATGGACAGAGAAGAACCTCCGATCAACCTTATCCAATACTGATTTTATTCAGTATGTTTTTTTATGTATGCTTTATTTCTGGGAGATTCGGCTCTTTATCCTTTTGGATTTTATTTCTGGCATGGGATCATTTAAATACTATACATATGTCCAATCTTCTTCCTCTCGGTGGGTCCTTTCCTATAGCTTCCTAGGACAAATTTTAATGTGTAGTGAATGGAGCCCCAGAATAGTATTCTAGACTCTTCTAACCTTAGTTATTTGATGGGGTTTAAAACATGACTTCAATGTTTTCATAACCTTTCTTCAGATAGTCTACCAACTTAAAGAATCTGAATGATGATACATGCATTAATAATAATCAGCTTTGAAATCAAAATATTGCAGATTTCTCAAAAGCCCAATGTTCCCCAAATGTCCAAAGGTTGTGCTAGTTTATTTGAAAAATAGAAAAAATAAAGCAAATAAACAAACTTAAGTGAATCAAACTCTAAGAAAAAAAATGCAAATAAAGCAAACTAACTACAAAGCAAAAAAAAATCAAAAGGTTTATTTATGTACAACGAACTTCAAAAAGCATAAGGAAAAATAAGGTTTGAGAACCAAACCATTAACTAGCAATTTCTCTTCCCACCCCTGCAAATCCTTTAACTTGTATGTCAAGAGGCCTAACTTTTCTGCGATCTGGAAAGGGCCTATCCGTAAATGTTGAAACTTAGTGTGCTTTCCCTTTTCATCATGTGGGTGATCCCATTTCGAAACCAAATCACCTACTTCAAACTCTTTCTTCCCATACTTATGTTTATCAAACCATCTTTTCACAATTTCTTGTTGATGCTTAAACCTTTCCCTGGACTTGGATCTAGACTCTTCTAATTTTATCATAGTTTTAATTTGTGCTTGTAAGACTTCATCATTATATCCTCTAGACACTTGATCTAGTTGAGAGGAAAGAAACAAGATGTTAGGAGGCAGAATGGCTTCTTTCCCATATACTAAGGTGTAGGGTGACACACCTAAGGAGTTCTTGGGTGTGACTCGATCAACCCAAAGTGCATTTGAAAGAGATACGTGCCAGCTCCTTTGGTTTTCTATGACAGTAATTTTGAGGATCCTAATGATATTTTTGTTAGTAGATTCAGCTAACCCATTACCTTGTGGATAATAGTTAGCAGAATTATGCAATTTAATTCCTTTCTCATTTACAAATGCAGTAATTCTAATAGACAATAAATAATATGCATTATCAAAAACCAGGGACATTGGAACCCCAAACCTAGTCATTATTGCAAAAAATCCATGACTGCATCTTCATTTACTTTCCGTAGTGGGATGGCTTCCACCCATCTGGTGAAGTAATTTTGATGTTGTGAGGATATATTTATGTTATAATGAGGAATTTGGATTAATCTCTCCAATAATATCAATACCCCATTACTCGAATGGTTCATAAACAATAATTGGTTTTAATGGCCTGGTTTCTTTCTCTTGTCTCCCACCACTCCTTTGGCAAGTATTACATTTTCTGACATAGGCGTGAACATATTTGAACAATGTCGTACAATAGTATCTGGTTTTTAGAATCTTATGGGATGTAGTATCTCCTGAGAAATGACCTCCAACAGGACCATCATGCAATTCTTTAACTACTTTGGCTACATCCTCATGTTCTAAACATCTAAGGAAAACTCTATTATAATTTTTTCTGAATAGCACTCCGTCGATTATTTGATAAGATGCAGACTTTAAGCGCAAGGCCCTTCTCTGCTTGGACTTCTAGTGTTCAAGAAAATAACATTGTTGAAGATAGTAAACTAAATCTTGATGTGAAGATTATGGGGTTGTAAATATGGGACATACGTCAACCATATGCAGCTCCGTCTCATTCTCCCATTCATTCTCTACATTATCCTAGCTTTCAGCCATTACTTTGCATATCCCCTATCCTTTGACGATATTTGTTGGCTTAAAATTTAAGTCGTACTCTTGCAAGGTTGTAACCGAATTCCCTCTTCTTTCTCCTAACTCTTGTTGTATAAAAAGATTCTGGATTACCGGGTGTGGTACAATAACCTTAGTTCTATTCTTTAGTACATATGGCCTGAATTGCTTTACCGCATTGAACACTGCATATGCATGTTTATCAATAGCGAGGTAATTCAACTCAACACCTTGTAGTCCAGTGCTCGTGAATGATGGGGTACTCATCTCCCCTTCTTTTTTCTGCGTAAGCACTGCTGGTAACGAGTTGTCTGAATTAAAAGTGTATAAGATAAAATCTTTCTTGAAATCTGGAATTTTGAGAGAGGGCACATGGGCTATCGCTGATTTAATCTTGTCGAATGCACCTTTCTCTAAGTCAGCCCATTTAAATTGAGCACTTTGCTTAACCATTTGCTGCAAATCTTTGACTATCTGAGCAAAATCGAGCACAAACCTTCACACAAAGTTTATAGTCCCCATAAAATATTGCATTCCTTTCTTATTGTGGGGAAAATGGATATGTGCTATAGCTTTTATCCTTTCTGGTTCTATTGAGATCCCTTTCTTAGAAATTATATGACCCAAAAGCTTTCCATCCAACACATCAAACACACATTTCTTTGGATTTAGAGAGATGTCGTATTTCCAACAGCATTCAAAAATTTTCTTTAAATGAAACATGTGTTCTTCTCTTTACTTGGAATAAAATGTAACGTAGTCCAAATATAATACTACACTTTGGAAAATTATCCCACAGAAATCTATATCCATGGCCCTCTGGAAAATTTCTCTAGCGTTGATAGGTCGAAAGGGCATCCTTCTATACACAAAAGTCCCCCACTTAGTTCTAAATGTAGTCTTTAATCTGTCTTCTTCTGCTACCAACACTTGGTTTTATCCTGAGAAACCATCTAGTAGAAAAAATAATTCCAAGCCTGAGACCATGTGCAATATTTATTCCATGGGAGGGACTAGGTAGTTATCTTATCGGAGGCACGATTCAGTTTTATAAAATCAACACAAATTCTAATTTCTCCCAAATTTTTTCTCACCAGTACTAAATTCGAAACCCATTCTGAATGTCTGACTTTAAAGATAATTCTTGCATCAAGTAGCTTCTTCACTTCGCTTCAAATTAGATGTTCCAACTTCGGATGCATTTTTCTTAAAGGTTGCTAATATGGCTTGAACCCTGCTTTGATCAAAACAACATGCTATATAATTCGAGTTTCATATGTCTTGTGATCTTCATATGTCTAGGAAAAAATGTCTTTGTACTTCTTAAACAAGTTTATGAATTTGTGCCTTTCTCCAGGTGAGCATCATTTTCCCAAGTTCACATATTTAGGCTCAACTTCTTATCCCAAATTTACCAGCTCAAATTGCATAGATGAGTTGTGTGTTTTGACATTAGCTGGTCTTTTAAACTTGTTATTTAGATTGAACATCCCCTCCAAAGTTCTAACTGCTTTGGGTATAAAATTTCCACTCCAAAAGTTTGCTTGATATTCTTCTTCATCAATTACTGCTCCCTTGAAATTCTCTTCATTTGTCAGAAATTCTAGGATATGTGGGTCATCATCGAATTCTCTTAGATTCGTGATATTATCCAGTACAGAAGGCGTGAAAAGTAATTCAATAGAACATTGATTATTAGTTGGAACAAGCCTAGCGGCTGACGTATCTAATAAATCAGCCGCTGCATTTTTCAGCCTAGGAATCGAAATTATATTAAATGTATCGAAATTTACTAGAAAATCCTAGACTTCACTTTGATAACCTTTTAGATGTGGAGATAAACAATGGATGGTATTTCAGACTTGTTTAACAATAATTTCAGAATCTCCATAGACTTTTAAATTCTTAATCTTGAATTCAATTGCCTTTTTTAATCCTTGTATTAACGCTTTGTATTCAGCTGTATTATTTGTACATTCAAATTCTAATCTACATGAAAGAAAATGTTTTTTTTTCTTGGATCCATCAAGATACAGCCAACTCCTGATCCTTCCTATGTTTCCAAACCATCAAAATATGGTACCCAAAACTTATCTGATAAATCTACTGAGTTATTTCTACTTCCTACATCTGAAACTTGACTAACTATGTTACAATCAAATTTATCATCCCGTGAAAAATGAAGTAGATTGGTCTGTGTATCTCATCCATTATCGACTTCTTCAACTTGGTAATTTCCCGGTTCTAGCTCAATGAAATAATTTCCCAACACAGGGTGCGAAACATTTACTGGCTCATTCTTCCCTTCTAATTGAGCCACATTGTGTCTCATATGTGGCTCTCTCATTACTTTAATTTGATTTTGGAATCCTTGATAGGGTAACCATAAATGATACCAATCAGTTGCAAAATATCCATCTAGTTTCACATACCAGTATCAGCTCAAGATTAATCCATAAGCTTCTGGTATGTCAGCCACCATGATGTCTATGAAATGACACACTCCCTCATCTGCAGATAAACATATCAGCACGTCTTCCATCTCTCCTACCACTTTCACAATTGTTCTGTCCAACTGTATTATATTTCCATTAGATGGCTTGGGTTGGCCATTTATTCTTTTACACACCGACAAAGGAATAACAATATCAGATGCTCCTAAATCAACCAAACAGTTGTGCACATTATGATTGAAAATTTCAAATGTGAGCAGAAAAGGTAAAGTTCTAGATTTGGACTTCCCACCAATACTAGCTTCGCTGATTTCTTCTTCCGACTAAATGTTTTCTTGGGGTTTGCTGGATGGTGGGTTTAGTGCTTCCAAAAGTTTCTTCTTTTGTTGGGGTAAACTACACATCTCAAACAAAGAAATATTATCTTTGGTCTTCTTGATGTCCTCTATTATATCATACCCCATCTCACAGTCTGTTGAGTTTTTCTTCACACCTTCTACTTTTCTTTCAGCATCCTTTGAGGGCTTACTGATAGCTAGACTATTCTTCCTGGTTATGACCAAATCTAGTATGAGTTGGGCCTGAGTGGTATTTCTGACTTTCTTCAATTTTTCCTAAATTCTTTTAATCTTGGGCAACAGTGTGTTATCTTCAATTATTGTACCCTTTCTCCTTGTTGTGACATTAACATCCAACAGTTGTATCTCTTCCTTAGGTTCTTCTTCTCCCAAACCAAGCATAGGTTCACAATCCCACAAGGCCATGGTAATTTCTTCCGGTGCCTCCTTCATGCATTTTTTCTTCCTCATATACAGGCTTAGTTAACTTATAATCCAGTAACTTATTCATAACTAAATTCATAGAATTAATCCACTGTGGACAATGTTTTTCAGAGTAAGTCTATTGATGGAAACTGCAAAAGTTATCCATCCCAAATTTAGTGAGATTCATGACAAGGACTATTTGTAGGAGGTTGAGAGGGACCACTTTCATCTTTTCTTTTATAATAGGGCTTTAATTGCTTCTTGGATTCCCTCCCCTTTTCCATATAAACAATCTTATTAGATAACTTATGGACCATCTTGACTACTCCCTCCAATTCATGTGATATTTCTTCCATAGATATGGTTAATAACATAGGCTTCTTATTATTAAAGGTCTTTGCTTCTGTCTCCATCAGATACTTGTTTATGCTTTCTAGCTCATCCTCTATCTTCTTAGCCTCTTCATATGTTGCAGCCAAGGTGGCTTTAATTGATCTTTTATCAAACATGGCCATTTCAAGACCAAGAGCCAATGTGTAACATTCAATTAAAGTTTCCTTAGGGGGTCTTATAGTTGCATTGAAATTTTTTAGGTGAGCAACAAACCTATGAGTAAAGTCCTGCACCTTTTCTTTCTTTTCCTTCTTTAGAGCTAACAACTCTTCCATCAAAGTAGACGTAGTTCTTTGGATACAGGAACTTGCTTTTAAACATTCTTTCAAAAGTGTCCCAATCAGTGATTTAATTGGCTTGTAAGACAAAATACCATGACACTGCTTTTCCTTTGAGCATATGAGGGAAAATCCTACAAACCATATCCTCATGTTTAGCTTCTAGTGCTTCCAAAACCAATAAAAAAATATGTATATGATCGTCCATAGATATGCCTTCCCCCAAGTCAAATCTAGGAAACACCTTTTCATAATTCTGTCTCAAGGCATGCATAGGCACGGGGACTTCACTTAGTGAACCTCTCACATAGCACGTGCAATCATGGGATATTAAAGAATACCCTTAATTTTGAGAGATATTGAACCAAAATATTTTTGTTGAAACCCCCTCCCAATACTTAAAACCTCCTCCCCACCCCTTTTTATACCTCAATCCTTATAAACCACCCTACCCACCGCCACCTTAAAACCCTCATCCCCCCAAAACCTACAATATATTGGTTCAATTTTTTATAATTTTAAAACCCACAATATGAACTAACATGATAGGATATTGGCTAACAAGTGAAGCCCTCGTGTGCACAGGAGGAGCTAAGTTTAGTGGTGATTTATCCCTCCAAGCTGGTGCAGGTGGATTGGACTGATTTGCATTAGGGTTCGGAGGTACATTTCTAGCCATGATCGGTTTAGGAGATTGAGGTGGAGATTGAAAAGGAGTTCAAACAGGTGAATCAGGTCCCAATTGGTCAGGGGGTTGATCAATCTCTTGCAAGGTAAAATATACCAATTCTTCAAAATATTTAACCAACAGAGAATCATCTAGGTAAGGGCGTTCTTTCTTGTGAACTTGTCCTCCATGTAGGATAGGAATATTAGGAAATCCTCCTAGCTTCTTTGCATATGATCTTGTGATTATTCTCAAATGATCTAATACTTCGTTAGAAACAGGATAGAGACACTATGTATCGTCTGACTCAGGTTTAACTTTTCCTTCAGGGCTTGGTCTCTTGGGAAAATTAGTTTTAAAACTGTTACTGATAGAATGTTCTTGAGGAAATGGATTTCCTTGGCCAACCATGCACTGGAGGCCCTCTTTATAGCACAAAAACTATTGAGGCCTGGAAAATCCCAGGTATCAATGGTAGGGATTCTCCCCAATAACCATTCCCAATTAGCTCATTTATTGTTTGGTATGGGGAATTCATCTGGTTTATGGTCCGTCTACCGTAGAGTTAAGTAACGGTTTAAATATGTTTTAACAGTTGCGGCTTGATCCACCATTTATGTGTATTTTATTTTATGTTTTATAAGGATATGCAAGTGCCTAAATTTAAATGCAGCTTGATTAGGAAGAAAAGGGTTCACAATGTGATGCATAGGTTCTTACCTCTCGTCTTATCTCCTTTGTTCTTGAATCACAAAAAAGCATATAATAGATAAGCTAAACCTATCTAATACTAACTGTTCCTAGGAAGAAAATTATTATTTATGTGAGTAATGTACTGTAAAATATGCATAAAGAATATTGCAGGTAATTGATATAATTCAACACAAATGCATACAATAGAAAGATAAATAGAGAGATAGCTCAATATTTATTAAAACATTCATTACTCAATTTGATGCATAAGCTTCATCAAATAACAGGAAATCATTCATAACATAGAAGTTATTCACAAGTCAAAAAAATCTCACAGGTTTGTGGAGTAAGCTGAAACAAAAATAGTTCTACATTCAACCATCCACACAACATGCATTTGAAACTTGAACAACTCCTTCTCCAGTCAAAAAAACAGTCCTTCTTTATTATAAAAATAAATAGTTCTTCTTACACAAAGCCTTTCACATAAGAGAGCATGGAAAATTCCCTCTCTAATTCGATTCTACATATACTTATACATTTCCAAATGACTGTTGGTCTTCCTGCCCTTTGGGATTCCTTTACAATTCGGTTACAAAAAGGATTTGTCATCTAGTGTGCTCGCTAATTAAGAAAAAAATACAAATATCACAAAATAGGTTTCCCATGTGTCAATAAGACAAAACACTTTAAGTGGACACGGCTAAATCATCAATAAACTGCTTTCGTGCCATAGCATCCATCACTATTTTCTCAAACTCTGATGGATCCAAAAATCTAACTGTGACTTCGTGCTTGGCATATTGAGATTTAATGTTAGCCATTCTGGCTAGAAGCACTCGAAGCTGATATTCTAGCTGACAATTTCTTATTGTTGCTTGAGCAATTACACTTTTGAGCACCTTTTCTTCCAAGCTTTTAATTAGTTGTATGCCCAACTCATCTTCCTGCAATCTAGCATGCAATTGTTTCAAATTTTCTTCATGTACAGGAAGTTAATCTAACCCGTTGGATGATGTTTGGCACCTGTTGTGAGTTGTAAGTAACTTCTCACAAAACTCCATGCATTGGTCCTTATTTTTCTTGATTGCCTCTATCAACTTCTCAACAGCTTTATTACAAAAACCTATCAATTTGTATTCAAGGTGCACTCTCTCTGAATCTTTGACTGGAGTATTCACTACGAGATCCTTGGTTGTTTCCAACCATGTAAATATTCCTTGAATTATTTCCATGGCATTATGAGTTTTGTCTTTGAATTGATAAGCTATGACTGAGATTTCTTCCAGTCGCGCTTCTACTTGCCTGACCTTCAAACCGTCCTCCACAATCTCGACCCGCATTTGATAAATATTATTCCTAATAAAGAGTGCTCGATTGGTCAGAGGTGCAATATCTTCCTTTTGTTCATTTGTTGTCTTTAATAACACATCTAAGGCACTATTTCAAGATTCTAGTACAACTACTTGGGATTTATATTGTCATGCCTTCTGATCAGCTACAGACTTTTGTGCTTCCAGCTCTGCAATTTTATTTTCCAACTCCCCTTTTTCCTTAATCAAGTTCATGTTTGAATCCTTCAAAGTGTCCCATTATTTTCCCAAAATTTGGTAATCTTATTGCAACTTTTCATAGTATGAGAGAGTATCTTCATACTTTCTCTTGGATTTTATGCACACTCTTTCCTCTTTCCTCAAAATCGCTTTCATCTTGGCCATTTTTCCCTCAAACTGCTCAAGGGTCTCTGTGAGTTTGTCAATCTTGTGAGAATTTGCATATGCATTTGCAATGCCCAAGGAGGCCATTTTCTTTGGATTATCTTCAACATTTTTCACAACTATTCTCTATGTGACTGTGGTGACCGGGGGTCAATCTCCCATCTTCAGATTCTTCTCTGTTCTCCAAATGATTGAATTCATTTTGGGATCAAAATGTACTTCCCATTTCAACTATGGGAAGATGGCCTCCTATAAGTATGGTTTCTGAAGTGGATGGGGGGCCTTCTGGGTTATCCTAGGTAGTGCTCTGTTATTCTCTTTCACCACCTACATCTTCTTCATTTTTCTTTCTTTGTTCTTCTGTTCAATCTTCTAGGTCTTGTACTTCTTGTCCTTGATTCAAAGCTTCTTGAGGTATGGCTTTTCCTAGCTCAATAATCTTACCTTCGATGGATTCCTCTTTCTTTTTCTTTTCTTTCCTGGTAGCTTCTCATTCTTCTTCTCACTGCTTTCCCTAAACTAAGAGATTGCTATCCCCTTTTCTCATTCTTTGGGCAGTCTCTTCTTTTTCTTTCTTAGAAGCTTCCTCTTCTTGACTCTTTGATACTAGATTGTTGCTTCCACTACTTTTATCCCTAACTACTATGGCCTTCAATTTCCGCTTCTTGTTCAAGGCTGTCGGGCTATAAATTTTCCTATACTTCTCTTCTTCTTTGTCTATGAAATCAGTATACTCAAAATTTACTTTGAGTGCTTCCTTATAGGTAGCAACCTTTCCTTGACAGCCATTCCAATGAAAATCATTTTTCCCCAAAATGGAAATTTTCAAGCTCCTTAACAAATTCAAGGGCATTCTTGACAGATCCCAACATCATGATAAAACAGATCACAGTAGGAATAAAAGATAAGATTTTTGCAACAACTATCATATCATATTAATCTTTCACAAAGGATCCAAAACACACAATTATTCTCCAAAATATGAGGTTGAATACATCAGGAAAAACCCAGATAGATAGCAGATAGAACAGGAAATTCTCCAAAACCATACACTGATTGCACTATACCTCATGCAACAATCATGCTTCATACAATACCAATCCTTGGATCATTAGATGTCCATTTAATTGTGAAACTAGATCTATATGTAGGCTTGCGCCTTTACATTGAAGGTCCACTTCTAACTAACTTATAACTGCTAATGACCTATTGTGACAAAACTTGGTAAAATAATATATAAAATATTCAAAACAGTTATTCTTCCTCTAATTGTGTTGATCTGGCCTTGTGCAGTACCGTGTGAGCTTACACAGCTACCACGATGATGCGCAACTCACTTACCAAAACCCCTGCCAACAGGCCCCCAGCACAGTCTTATGGCTCATCCCCAAGCCACGTTAAGTTGACAGGATATATGCTGACGCTTTAAAATCTTTGAACTGCTTTGCAATATCACGAACCTGAACCTAGACTTTGTTGGCAATACTCTAACAATTATTCAAATCTTGCTACATCGAGTGCTCTTCTATGGCCTTGTCGTCGACCATTTTCTGATTCTCTTGTACTTCTTGCAGCATGGTGACTACTTTGACAACCAATTGTCCACCGATTTCTTGAAATTCATATAGCTAAGCGTAGTGCTTTTGTTGGCGTTCCTGTGCACGAGAGGCTCTCTGCTGGAGATCCTTTAATTCCTCGGCCCTCGTGATCTGCACCATCAATGGCATCGCCCACAACAATGTCTTCAGTGTCATCAGCTGGCCTTCATTTTCCTACATTTTCACAATCAGTTGGTCAAGCTTCTTATCTTGGACAATGCTCCCATGAGGTCTAGTGCAATCAATGTATGGTTTTGGAGAATTTCCTGTTGTATCTGTGATCTATCTGGGTTTTTCCTGATGTATTCAACCTTCTATTTTGGAGAAGAATTGTGTGTTTTGGATCCTTTGCACAAGATTAATATGATATGACAGTTTTTGCACAAATATTATCTTTTATTCCTACTACGATCTAATATGTTATGATGTTGTGATCTGTTTTATCATGATGTTGTGATATGTTATAATGTCTCCATGGTCTATTCCATTTCTGCTATATTGATGTTGATTAATCGACTTCACCGGATATGGCACACAGTTGCGCTTGTTCAACAATCAGGAAGTCTTGCACATTCTTTATCTCAGTAATCTCCTCGCTAGCCTTTCACTGCAAATCAGCCTGTGTCACCTTCAAGGCATCTATCTCCCACACTTTTTCTTTTTCCAGCTGCACCCAGACCTAATGTAGCTCCTTGGCCTCTTTCTGCAGCTTCTTAGTTGCGCTCTGCGACTGGAAATATCCCTCAATCAGCTCTTTTTTTCGGTCCACCAATTCTAGGGTGGCAACATGCTGCAACTCCACCAACACTGCAGTATATAACTTGTTCAAATCCAAAGCCACACTCTGGATCGGTTGCAGCAACTGGTGTACTTCCTCATTTCCCACGTCGACCATAGTCAATGGAAATTGCACGTTCCTAGCCCAGGGATTAGTGCTAATCAACAGTATTTCCTACATCATAGGTCTTGTAGATGTCTTCCTGGAAACAATATCAAAAATGGAATTTAATCTATCTCTTACCGCATCGAATTCTTCATGGTTCGACTCTTGGATCACCTATCGAGCTGCTCATGTCTCGGCAATGGAACCATTTATTGGTGAAACCCACAAACAAAGCCTCGTCAACAAGGGCTCTCACTCTATTGACACCAAACTAGCACAATCTCCCTAAGCACCGGCCCAGACAGGTTTTACCCTGCCTAGCAACATCCGCAGAGAGGATGAAGTCTCACCTAAGATGTTCAAGGGAGAGCTGTCAGAACTGAGTTTCCAGTAGTGAGGACGGAGGATATGAGGATCCGATGGGGAGACAACATAACTATTGAATCCATAACTATGCATTCAACATTAACTCATTTTCACAACTACAAAGTGCATCATACATTTGTCATAGTATCGCTAGTGCAGCAGCATCATTTATAAAAAAAACTCAACTCATAATGCAACAGAAATGTAACAGACTTAAAATAGATCACATCAACATCAATATAGCGGAAATCAAATAGACCATGGCCGACATTATAACAGAACCTAGCATGATGATAAAACAGATCACAACATCGTAACAGATTAAATCGCAGCAGGAATAAAAGATAAGATTTGTGCAACAACTATCATATCATATTAATCTTGCACAAAGGATCCAAAACACACAATTCTTCTCCAAAACAAGAGGCTGAATACATTAGGAAAAACCCAGATAGATCGCAGATACGACAGGAAATTCTCCAAAACCATACACTAATTACACTAGACCTCATGCAACAATCATGCTTCATACAATACCAATCCTCATATCATTAGATGTCCATTTAATTATGAAACTAGATATATATATATAGGCTTGCACCTTTACATTGAAGTTCCACTTCTAACTAACTTATAACCGCTAATGACCTATTGTGACAAAACTTGGTCAAATAATATATAAAATATTCAAAATATTTATTCTTCTGCCCATCGTGTTGATCTGGCCTTGCACGGTACCGTGTGAGCTTGCGTAGCTGCTGTGCAACTCACTTACCAAAACCCCTTCTAACAGGCCCCCAACATAGTCTTGTGCCTCGTCCCCGAGCCATGTTAAGTTGATAGGGTATATGCTGACGTTTGATATTCGAACTACTACGCGATCTCACGAACCTAAAGATTGACTTTGTCAGCATTACTCTGATAATTATTCAAATCCTGCTACACCGGATGCTCTTCTCTAGCCTTACCATCGACCATCTGTTGATTCTCTTTTACTTCCTACAGCATTGCGGCTACTTTAACAGCTAACTATCCACCGATTTCTTAAAATTCATCTAGCTGAGTGCAGTGCTTTTTATGGTGTTCCTATGCATGGGTGACTCTCTATTGGAGATCCTTTAATTCCTTGTCCCTCATGATCTATACCATCAGCGGCATTACCCACAACAATGTCTTCAGCGTCGTCAGTTGGCCTTTAGCTTCTTGCACCTTTGCAGTCAGCTGGTTGAGATGCTCATCTTGGAAAATGATTTTCCAAAATTGTGTTGTCCCCTCCATAATGGTCTTGGCCTCTTGCTCTTGGTCCATGGTTTTGAACTAAGTTGTGATTTATTCAATGGAATCCTTTCTTTTTGAAACCTGCTCTAGTGGTATTGTAGGTTGGACCAAGGCATTGAGAATCAAGTTGGTATCCTGGAGCTGAACAATAGTTTTCCCCAATCGCTTGGCCTTATTGACTGGGGTGATCTCGGTCGTGCTTTCAAAAATGTGCTAGCAGGCCTTAGAAATAACTTTCTTAACTTTGTCGCATCTGGCACACAGCTACGCTTGTTCAAAAATTAGGCGATCATGCACCTTCTTTATCTCAGTAATCTCCTCACTAGCCTTTTGCTACAACTCAGCCTACATCACCTTCAAGGATTCTATCTCCCACACTTTTTCTTTTGCCAGCTGCACCCAGACCTGATGTAGCTCCTTGGCCTCTTTCTACAGCTTCTCAGCTGCACTCTATGACTAGACATATCCCTCAGTTAGCTCTTTATGTTGGTCCGCGAATTCTAGGGCAGCAACGTGCTATAACTCCACCAATGCCATAGAAGATAACTTGTTCATATCCAAAGCCACACTCTCAATCAGTCGCAGCAACTGGTGTACTTCCTCATTGCCCACATTGATCGTAGTCAAGGGAACTTGCACGTTCCTATCCTGGGGCTTAGTGCTGATCGATGGGATGTCCTACATCATAGGTCTCGCAGATGTTTTCCTAGAAACTATGTCAAAAATGGAATTTAATATATCTCTTACCGCACCAAATTCTTCATGGTTCGACTCTCGGATCTCCTATGTCACAGCCTCAGAGGAGTCGGTGACCACTTTGATGAGCCACTGCAGTTGGTCCTCCATCCCTGACTGGATACCACTACCCACATCCTATTCTTGGCACCATTTGGTGCGAGTCTCCTCCCACATGTGTTGTGCTTTGGACTCAGGGTTCATCAATGACTTGTTGTCAGAGTTGTGAATACTCAACCCCTTCTGGGTAGGCTCTTCTAGGGCATCAGGTGGTGGCTCCTTAGACAGTTCCTCTTGACTCACTGGCTCACTGGTTTGCACTATTCAGTAGGCCAATCTTGAACAATAGCATCCAGTTCTTTCATCATGACTTTATAAGCCAAAGGTAGCCACTGTTGGTCAAGGTCCCACCACGCCTTAATGTAGATAAAGTGGGGCCCGATGGTGAACCGAATAAGCCACTGATACTTGGCCACTGCATAAGGAGATACTCAGGGAACAATGGTGGTTGTGGCCTGTAGGGATTCCCAATAGACCCAAAAATGAATGGAACGTTCTGCTTATCAACTGAGCTCCTCAACCCACCCACCATAAGTTCTGATATCGTGCACCTCGGCACACCGTTACCGTATCAACTACCATTGGTTGATAGTATTCAGGTTTCATCCAAGACACTCATGCAATAAGAATCAACAACCAAATATATGAAAATGGTCACCCAGTCTGAGCATCAAGATCATCTTCTAGCAACTGGTTCAGCAAAAACAAAGACCAATTCATTTGTACTCCCTCAGCACACTTCTGGGCACATGCGACAACACCCGAGTTACATTAGACTAGTCAATTTCCTCGAACAACCTTACTTGCCAAAATCCTTGCATCGATATGCACTGCTTGTCAATTAATGCTATCAATTCAATAAGCATGACCATCATGTTGTAATCCAAAGTGCTCCTTCAGCTACTTGGCAAGCTTTTTCTCAGTATCCCTCTCGCTAATATACTGCATCGAATCTTCCCTGGCTTTCGGCAAGCCTGTGATGCTCGTGATTAAATATACTGTAATAGGGATGGACGTATTCAACCAAATCATCCCCCCATGAAAACAAGCAAACAGTTTCTTAACACACTCATGGGCTTCATTCAGTCTCCCAAAATGAGGCATATTGATGAGCCCCAACAATCCAAATTGGTCTTAACCCACTCACCCAAGGTTGAGGAATCCATCAAATGGGGGCACTAGGAACCATTGGAATTGACTCGCAGGGCTCATCTTGGATGTCTTTGAGTAACAACAAGTCATGGTCTTTGAATTTCAACCTAATCAAAGCAAGGATGATGTCGACCAAGCAGGTCATCCCTTTCGACAGCGGAAACAATTTCGGCAGATACTTCTAACTTTTTTTCAATTGCCTCGGCTTTTCTCCCAGATCCATAGGAGCAACATACCCCAAAATATCATGAACAGGGATGCCCCTAGGTGCCATAGACTGGAAAAATCCTAAGCTCGATGTCCTGCTCTGTGCAGTTCCTTATCCTTGCACTCTCGCCGACGTGCGGGTTTTCCTCTTTTGCGGCAGCATGGAACCGGGCTTCTGAGCCTGCCGCTTCCACTTGGGGTTAGATGATTATCCAACTGGCATGCTCTTGAATTGTTCTTCGACAACCATGGGCCAAATAGGGGACTCTATCTCACTTAAAATCTCAATGGCGTCGAGGTCACTCAGCATGCCTCACACCCCAAACTTTAAAATGCACTTCTACAACTCTAACCTTCAACGTTGCAACTTACTCCAAAGCTTACAACACACTACACAATTCTCCCTATGCTCAACACTCTGCTTTCTCAACTGAACAATGACGTCCTCCCTTGTCCCGTGTGCTTTTTATAGCCACCTCCAATTCAAAATCATCATTGGCAAATTGACAATCACCATTATGACTAAATCTGGTAGTAATGACGCCAAATCCGTTGACAATCCTACTCCTCTAATGGTCGGATCAGCCATTAATGTGCTTCACTTCAACAAGCCCCACCAGCCAATTATTTTAACTACCTACATTTATTACTTGATTTGACCAACCCATAGCCTTGCAGCTGTCGCAAGTGGTCGACCATTCATCGCTACAAACTCTAACCTTGGGTAGCCTCTTCCCCTAGGCTCGTCGTGCTGCTCTAAAACAAACTCTTCATTTTTATTTATTTATTTATTTTTCCCCACAGTGCTTCAAGCAGTGCACAACTCTGGCCTCGTCCTATAGGGATTCAAACAACTCCCATTGATGAGCGTCGGAAATATCACACCATCTAATTGTTGTAACTGAACTGCACCTCCAAAAGTAATGGAATGAACAAGATACGAACCCAGATGCATTTGTAACTTACCTGGATACTTTATGAACTTACTATCATATAACAACACCAAATCTCCTTCTGCAAACTATTTTTTCTTAACCTTGTGATCATGCCACACCTTCTGTCGATCCTTTGCAACCTGCTGGTGGAAGCCAGTAATAAAGTGGTCTTCTTCAAGCTAGAGCAACTACACAAGGTGCTCTTCTAATGCTTATGCATCATCCATGCTCGTCACCGTGGTGATGCGCAAACTAGGAAAAATGTACTCCATGGGCATGACTGCATATTTCCCATAGACCAGCTTGAATGGTGTCTAGTCGGTTAGCCATTTGCAAGTAGTACGATAGGCCCATATCACTACGGGAATTTTCAGGTCCCAATCATCACTGTTAGCATTACATACCTTAGTCAATGATGTTTCCAAAATTTTGTTGAATGCTTCGACAATCCCATTCGCCTGTGGATGGTATGGTGTACTCCTCTTATGTTGCACCTGCATTTCCTTAGTTAGCACTTTCACAATCCGGTTGATGAAGTGACTTCCCTGGTCACTCATCAAGATCCTAGGACACCCAAACTATGTCACAATTTTTTCAAAGATGAACCTCATTGCTGTCGCAGCGGTACAATCCACAACTAGTGCAGCTTCTGCCCACCTAGTCAGATAGTTAGTTGTAGTAATGATGTATCGCACACCATTCTGCTTCCCTAGTGGATTAATAGGACCCACAAAATCCACAACCCATTTATCAAATGGTTGCAGAGTCACCTGCGGTAGTAGCGGCATCTCATCCCGCCGCGATGGTTTACCGACACACTGGAAGACGTCACAGCTCCTCGCATATTCTGTGGCATTGTTATACAACACAAGACATCATAGTCCAGTGTGCAACACCTTCTGTGTAGTAGTCCGTCCTCCATAGTGGCCTTTCACAATTCCTGCATGTGCTTCTTCTATAATGGGACCCTCCTCATGCGGTAAGATACACCATCGCAAGATTTCATTTGGTCCAAGCTTATATAACTACCCAACAATTAGCTGAAAATAAGAATCCTTCATGACCAGCTGCTTCTTTTGGCTAGTTGACATGTCCTCTGTGGTGACACCAGTGGCCAAAAATTGAATAATTGGGGCATAGTGATCATCTATGATCTCAACACGGAACAATTGCGCATCTAGAAATCTTGCATCAATATTGGTCGGTTCTTCATCATTCTCAATGCAAGACAAATGATACGGACCAACATTCAACCATCCTAGATTCACAACTATTTCAAAATCAAACTCCTGGAAAAGTAACCACCATTGACAGATCTTCCCCCCAACATAGGATTATTGACCAGGTATTGCAAAGCAGAATGATTGGCGAACATCTTGAAATGTCCACCCAAAAAATAGTGCCGAAACTTTTGCAAGGCATAAACCATCGCCAATCCTTCCCTTTCCATCATTGTATAATTTCGTTCAGCAAATGAAAACTTTCTATTGGCATATGCAATTGGGTGATCCATGTCTCCCTCACCTAGTTGCACAAGAACAACCTCGAGTGCAATGGAAGAAGTGTCAACGTGCACATGGAAATCCTTATTCTAATAAGGAAAAACTAGTATGGGTGGAGAGGCCATCTTGGGCTTCAAAGTATCAAAACTTCCTTGACATTCCTGAGTCCATTCATATGCTACATCCTTTTTTAGTAGTTTCTCCATGGGGGCAGTAATCGCAGCGTATCCTTTGATAAACTCGTGATAGTATCCCGTATGCCCCAAATTTTCCCAAAGCATCTTCACATTCGTCAGCGGCGGTAAACTAAGGATTAGTGCGATCTTCTCTAGATCAACCAACAAACCTTCCTTGCATACTATGTGCCCAAGTAGCATTCTAAATGGTGCACATAAAATACACTTCTTATATTTTAATGTGATATGATGCTGTTGACACCTTTCTAGCATCGGTCACAAGTTGTTGAGATGGTCCCTAATTAGTCCATAGACAGTCCAATCATCCATATGCACCTATAGGAACTTTTGAATAAAGTATTTAAATACAGCGACAACTACCCAAGAAAATACAGCTGGTGCATTCTTCAGCCCAAAAGGCATGACTGTATATTGAAAACAACCCCATTCAGTGACAAACGTGGTCTTATGGCGATCCTCCTTTGCAATCTGGATCTAGTGGTATCCTGAAAAGCCATCTGTGAAATAATACATATCCTGGTCGCCTACACCTTCAAGAACTTCTTATGTAAAAGGGGTTGGGAATGGGTCATGCACGCATGCATCATTCAACTTCCTTAGGTCGACGTAAATGTGATTTCTCCTATATTTTTATCCTGAAACACCATGGACTTATCCACTCGGATTCTTCTATAGGATCAATGATCCCAACATTGAGCATCTGATCTATCTCGGCCTTCACATGGTCCTTGTATCATGGGTTTAGTCGATATGGCCTCTATTGCACAGGTTTGGCATCTGGTTTCAACAGGATTTTAATTTCCCCTAGGTCTCCTAAAATCCCCTTCATCTCTGAAAACTCTGTCGAAAAAAGGTCCTGGAATTCACGTAGCAAGTCAATGATCTTGGCCATGGTTTCCTCGTCCTAGTAGTCCCCGATGCTAAAATCGGTAAATTTTGGGTTCTCCGCTGATCCAATGTTGACTTTTGGATCCTCAGCGGCTAATTCATCGAGTCTGTCAGTATGTCTGGGGATGTGACATTGCGGATTCCTTTGGACTCTGGAATATTAACATTCCACAACTCATCGTCATCTTTTGGTTCCTCGTACAAGTTGTAGCATGTCATCATGGATTGGATGGAGCAGTGCGCATGCAGATCAATCATGTATGCGATAGGGATGACCTTTAGTACTAAATAGCAGGTTATTTGTAAAGCATTACATACCTCTGGTTTAGAATCATGAAAACTAAACATCTGCGCAAAGGAAAATAACAACTCCTCCCAAGTCGTGATAGTTCTGCACAACTCTGCCGCTACATACCAGGATCTCGTGATCTCTTCCAGAGTATGAATGAAAGTGTGGACCCATTCATCTCTGGGTCATGACACCCATAAACTCTGACACTCAATCAAATGACTGGTGGGATCATTCCATCTGTCATCTCTCCCAGCATGATAGACCTCTGAATCACCGAAGCATACCATCATCAATCTCTGGCACTGTTCCCAGTCATGGATCATTTGTTTGTGTGTCACCCACCATCGATCCAAAGTATCCTTCAGTGCTACATCGAGGGCCAGTATCCTTTGTGGTTCAAAAAATTTCTCTTTGAATTCTTAAAAGAACTCTGATAGTCTCGACAATCCTTCATAAATGGGAAACTCAACAGTCTCTGTCACAACATGCCATAGAGACTGTGTAATCAACCCGCATTTCCTAATTGATACTTCATGCAACCTATTCTGCCAATTTTCTAGAGCAACATCAGAGTCATAGGACGCAGAACTTGCACTGCGCCATCCAATTTCACCATCGATGGTAGGATGGATATAGTCTTTAGAGATGTTATAATCATGATCCCAACTTCTACGGACTTCATCCTTCACAGGTTCAATATATTGTCATCCCTCCTAAGGGTCCATAGGAACAATGACCCTCACATCCTAGTTTTCAAATGTCATAACTCATTTTTTGAAGTTGATAACTACCATGCTATCATTATCCCATCCAATCCCTAGCAGTGCAGGATGAGAACCACCATCTTCGACTACTTCTATCACATCAAAGTCAACATGCGTTTTCATACCTTCAATGTCGACAACCAAGTTTGAGATGCAACCAATGGGTTGAACCTTCACCTGATTTGCTAGTCGCAGTTGTACCAGTGACCATCCCAATGCTGGATTTCCCATCAATTGCCAGGTTTTCTTGGTCAGAATGTTTACATCTTATCCAAGATCTAGAATGTCCGAGTCAACCTCATAATCTTCAATCTGTATATTCATCCTCATATCCTTTCCTGTCTTCCTCTTTTACAAATAATTCACCACAGAATCCTTCACTTCCTTATCCGAGTGGTACAATAATGTCTCAAGCTCAAAAAGGGTGTCAGGGACCGTTTCTAGTGATAGACAACTCTCAAAGAACTGTCGCAAGGTACCATGCTGTCGTGATGGTCCTGCCTCTATAGATGGCATGTCAATAATTGGTAACTTACCCGGATTTCTCCTGATTGCATGGTTTTTCCCAAAGAAGGTGTCTTTCTCTGTCGCAATGTCAAATGCCACCTTCTTCTTTCCAATGAGCCAAACTTGTTTCCGTGGTCCATCATCTCAAGTTGTCACACCAGTGCAAGTGAAAATGTCAACATCGACATCCTTCATTCACGGTTCAGCCTGAATTGTTGCATTTGTCAATCCTTGATTGAAGTTCAATGGTGGGTTCTGATTCAATGGTTGATTCATTAGCTGGTTTTGAGTCTGAGGTGGGTTCTGATTCTGAGTCTATGGTGGGATATGGTTCTGCATTATCGATTGGTTCTATACTTGAAACGTAGGCTGATTCTAATTCTGCACATTCTACAACTAAGGAATGTTTCCAGCCTACCATTTTGCAATCAACTGAGGGAAATTTTCAACATTATGATCGTCAGCCACACAGTATGTACATTGTGCATGAGGGCACTCCCTTAGATAATGCTTGAATACTCCACATGTATAACACTGGATTGATTCACAACCTCGTCCTCCTCCTCGAATGAAGCCTCCTCCTTGGCCTTTGAATCCTCCGCAGAATCCTCCGCAAACTCCTCCTTGCTGAAACTATGGTTGAGCCATCTGCTGCTGCAGTGGGTTTGGTTTCTATTGGACATAGTGCACAGCTTGAACATATTGTGGTTGAGACTGAATGAGTGGCACCTGATTATATTATGGTCGTGGCGCACACTGTGGTTGTGCTACAATCTGTGGCTGAGGTGCAAACTGTGGTTGCACTGTAAACTGTTGATGTGGTTGCGTGGTGGTGTATACTACACCTGCACTGCTAGTTGTACCACTTGTGGCTACACTTACATTTCCTGAGGGTCCTCACCTTTCACAAAATATGAATCATATGTCCTTTCCTGGAGCAAATCATAAACTCGACAGTTTTTATCATCATGTCCTACCAACCAAAAAAATGTACAGTACAAATTTTATGCCTTGGTAACCATCTTCTGCATGTATTTGCAGTTTTCATCTCTATGCCCATAGACCTGACATATACGACACCATAGGATACCAGCACAGCTCAATGGGTTTAGGGCTCCTGACAGCAAATAATTCTGTAACATCAGACATGTGTCCTTGGTATGTCCATCTTCATGGCAGCGGGTACACCAAATATCATCACGATCTTCCTTGGCCTTTTTGATATCTTGTAGTTGGAACGTCAGATTTTCCAACTGTGCTTGAATATGGTTCATTCTGACCGCAATTTCTCCTACTAGTGATGCCTCCAATTTCATCACGATCTCCAGAGCCTCTCTTTGTGTCACAATATTTTTTTGCATTAGTGGTTGTCTGATATGTCGGACAAGCACAGCAATGAACCACTCCTTGTGTTGAACATCACTCATCTAAAAAATAACCTGAGCCATCAATGTCTCAAACCACTGATCAAAATCCCAAATTGTCTCATTGGGGAACTATTTGATCTATTTCAATTCAGTAGTGTACTGAGCCTTAGACTTCGGCTTCTTGAATTCTTCAAATAACCCAGTTTGGATCTCATCCAATGTTTTTACGGTACCTCCCTGAGGAACCCGCATGAATATCATGAACCATTCCAATGCACAGCCCCTAAGAGTAGTTTCCAGCTGGCTTTTCTTGACATCATCATCTATGGTTTGTTGGGTGGTCCAGATCGCTTCACACAAGAACCAGTATTGCTCTAGATCACCAGTGTTGTTTCCATGAAATATTGGTAGCTTCATTTCGTCACCCACCATTCTGGTCCTTCTTCTTCCTGCTGGTACTTTATTGCTATACTGTTGCTGACATGCCAGGAAAGTCGATGCAGAATGCGTGTTTCTTCCTTATGGTGGAGTAGTGTGTGGAGGTGTGGGCACATTACTACTGGGATTTGATCCTATGTGGTTATTCCTCATGGCATCGCACTTCAATCGTAGTAGGACCTTCTCTCATCCTCTGCCTCTTCTCTCAAAACCTTGCTCCTCCCCTTGTACAACCACTTTTTTCCTTGATGACCTTCACATTCTCACTAGAACTCATGCCCATCTACCCCTTACCTTTCCATGCATCTCCTTCCTTTTTTCATGGTTCCTACATCCTCCACACACCACAGTTCCACTACTCTTGGTCCATCTTCATAATACCTTTTTCACAGACCAGTTGCTTAATTGGTAGCTGCAGCGACAACAAGAATCTTCCTCATGGTCCACTGAAGAACTCCCTTTTGCTTCGCTAAATGAATTATTGGTGTTGACTGCAAACTCAGTAATGTAGCCTTCCAGGATACTTTCCAACCACACTTCAACATCCTGCGATGCCTTATTGTCTGTTTCTTTTAATTCCTGGATTAGCTCCAGGGTCCAGGATGTTGGCTCTCCTCCTTGGAAATTTGTTTTCTTAGAAGTGAAATTTTCCAGCCACTCATGCAAGAGGACATGAAACTCACAAAAGAACCATTCATGAGGACTATTTTTGATATATCTATCCAACCAATGGCCCGTCGATAGCTTTGGATTCTGATTTTTGGCTTCAGCAAATTCTCACAATTTTAGATCAAACCAACCTTCAATATCTGGTCAAGTTGGATGCCAAAACATATCCTCCTTTTAATCTCAACTCAGGTCCTGACAACAGAACCATTTGTTGGAGAAACCCACCAACAAAACCTCGTCAATAGGGGTTCTCACTCTGTCAATGCCCAACCAGCGCGATCTCCCTGACAACTGGCCCGGACAAGTTTTTCCCTACCCAGCAACATCCGTAGAGTGGACGAATTCTCACCTGAGATGTTAAAGGGAGAGCTATCGAACAAGTTTTTAGTAGTGAGGATAGAGGATATGGGGATCTGATGGGGAGACAACATAACTATTGGATCCAAAACTATGCAATCAACATTAAATCATTTCCACAACTACCAAGTGCATCATACATTTGTCACATTATAGCTAGTGCAGTAGCATCATTTATAAAACATCTCAACTCATAATGCAACAGAAATGTAACAAACTTAAAATAGATTGCATCAACATCAATATAGCGGAAATGGAATAGACCATGGAAACATTATAACAGATCACAGCATCATGATAAAACAGATTGCAACATCATAATAGATTAGATCATAGCAAGAATAAAAAATAAGATTTGTGCAACAACTGTCATACCATATTAATCTTCGGAAAAGGATCCAAAACAGGAGATTGAATACATCAGGAAAAACCCAGATAGATTGTAGATACAATAGGAAATTCTCCAAAACCATACACTTATTTCACTATACCTCATGCAACAATCATGCTTCATACAATACCAATCCTCGGATCATTAGATGTCCATTTAATTGCGAAAATAGATCTATATATAGGCTTGCGCCTTTACATTGAAGGTCCACTTCTAACTAACTTATAACCGCTAATGACCTATTGTGACAAAACTTGGTCAAATAATATATAAAATATTCAAAACAATTATTCTTCCTCCCATTGTGTTGATCTGGCCTTGCATGGTACCGCATGAGCTTGCGCAGTTTCCACAATGCTGCGCAACTCACTTACCAAAACCCCTGCCAACAATAAGCATGGGCATTCAACCAGAAAGATCAACTTGTACAAGGGCATAAAGAACTCCTCACAGATCACCTGATAATGATTATGATACCTGTGAGACCCAAACATCTAGTAGGATGTATATATGGGTGTGTTTCCTCCATTCCATGTACACTTTAGTCCTTCACCTCGTTGACGGTAGAGTATGCAGTATACTAAAAAGGAAGGCATGTAAAATTCATATTTGCTAAGGTGCAGACCTTCTTGGGCTACCTTGATAGTGGTGAAAAATTATTGGTTATAATGTCGGCCCAGTTGAAAACTCTTTAATTCATAGCTATGTGGTATATCAGTGCAATCCATCCAAATTTGTAGAACCTCCCATCGACTCTACCATAAATCATGTTCAACAATGGCACTATTAATCTGTATGGGGTCTTTAGGTGAGTTGTTTCGTATTCTCCCGATTTCTTGTTTCTAAAAAAATTCTCGTCAATAATCATCATCTTAGCCTTGGCAGAGTAATCAAACTTCAAGATCTTCACCCATTTTGTTGTCAATATAACTTCCTTTTCGGGGAGGTTGTAAGCTGCTGCTAAAAATGCTGGTGTGAAGGATGCAAATGCTTTATTCTCTTTATTGTTCATCAACATCCCTATTAGGTCTACCCTTAGTAGAATCCATCCAATTACTTCTGCACAAGAGAACATTTCAGGTCTTTTGGTCACTTTAGCTATCCCGGATCTCAACACATTATCATACAGGGCCAAGTCCTCTAACCTTGCTTTTGGAACCTTTTTTTTCTATCATCCAAGGATGAATCTGATCCCATTTGAACTCGGGTTCAGCTCCAATTATCTCCTTGGTATCCTCATAAATAATTTCTACCTCGGTGCAGGTTCAACTTCTACAACCTCATCCTTTGAATCATAGTCGACAATCTTTGCTTTCTTCTTCCCTTTCTTCATCATATTATCGGGTGCAAGCGTTCACTACAAACAAAACCAGAGCAATTCTTAGCATTTATATCATAATAATAAGAAGAAACACATTGATTATGAAAACTGTTCAACATAATTATGAGCATTTTTGTTACCCTTATATCCTCATCCATTGAGTTCAAAACCAACGATACAAGTCAATGGGTCAAAGCTCAACACTAAAATATCGACCTATGAAACCTCGGCCTCTGTACTCTAGCAGGGAAAAATGCGATCTTAATCACTATGAGGATCTTCTGCACTATGGCCCAAAAACCCTCAAAAACATCATGGCCCAAAAACCTCCTCGACGTATAGGGCGGCGATGCCCTAAGTTTAAACCTCTAAGCTTAACATCCCATAGCCAAAAAGCAAAAATCTGAAACCTACGAGGTCTGACCGAGACTAGAAAACTACAAACCCTAAAAACACCCGAAAGCGAGCAACAAATCTGCTCCATGCCGGCGAGAAAAATGGGCGCACAGACAATCATCCTAACTTTAGCAGAATACTGGAAACTCTTATGGTCTAACTGGCGAGGCTATGGCGGCGAGAGAAGGCTCTAACCCTAAAAGGAACCGACGAACTTTAAATGAAAGGGACAAACGCCCCCCCATTTTTAAATACCATAATCAAACCTACTCAGCCTTTCATAGGATAACCACCAATGATAGCTACCCAAACAAATAACTCATCAAACCTGACAAAAAAGGTTGAAAAACTACCTGGTAGTGAATTCATAGTCAGGTGTACTTAGTGAGGACATGCCACATTGGATCTACAGGTTAACTCCACCAATCGTGAGAGAGCTACGACGAGGTAAAATCACCACAAGACCTCCAATCCTCTCACCGTAAAAAATGATGGTTAAAAAAATGTTCCCTGAGTATAAATAGCTAGCTGTCAATGAAAACCTTTAAGCATGATAGACAAGCTAGTGAATTTACACGTAGCCAAATGCCATTGGCACCAAACCTACTGCATCAGCTGGTGAAACGTAAGTCGTCATGGAATGATCCCCAACAACGACAGCTTGCTACCTCACACTACAGCTGCAACACCAACCTAACTTACAACGTGCCCAACTTATGCTACAGCCTCGATGGTCAAAAAGAGTCAAAAAACAAATCAAGAAGGTTTCCGTTGTAGCATCTCAACAAGAGAAATCCTTCTGCCGAAGTGGCTTGGAAAGGATCGTACCATCGGTGAAACCCCACCCACCGTTGCAGCAGAGTGTCAAAAAATTGTATTTGAAGCGAGTGCAACAAATCAAAAGGAGATTCGATCTTCAAAATGATGTCCCACCCGTCGTTGTTGCTTGGAGAGAAACATTTTACCATCATTGCGGATAGGCTCTCAATAAAAAATAAGTGGAAGGTGAAGGAATAGGCTAACCACCACAGTGGTTCAAAATTTGACAACCATCCTCTGTTGCAGGGTCAATAAGTTCGGAAGCCTACCCAAATAATAAATCAGAAGTCACCCATCCTAGCGGAAAAGGAAATCGAAAGGACATCCACAATAAAACTGCCCCGCCATTGCAACTCAATGTTTATAATCTTTACGTCGTAGAGACTCGAAATTTAGGAACCCTCCGCCGTAACGGGATAAACAAAATTGGGAGTGTTACCACCTAAGTTGTACTTAGTGGTTTTTTATCAAGTGATCCTGGTGAGCTGGACAAGGATAACTTGTTTGGACTTCAGAGAACCTTCAGTCTTACTTCTCGGAAGCTTTGTTGTACTATATCACATGTTCATACCCCATGGGGGAATTGTAATAAATGTTCTAACATGATAGTTTCTGTAAAAGAATCGGTCTCTTAGACTTTATTTGTCAATCCGATCAGCCCAGGGTGTTTTTTCCCTTGGTTATTATTGGTTGTTGAATAAACGACTGATAATTTCTGAGTTTTTCACTCCATACCTCCAAAGTTGGGGTGGTCGGCTTGGCATTTAGGCCTATTGAGGTTATTAGAGTCTATGTGTCAATGTATAAGCATGCTATACATCATGGTCAAGTCATATGAACATGTCTAAGTCCCCCTAGGTTTTTTCAAATTTTTAGTTTTTTTTCAGTGTTTTTTATTAAAATTTAATTTTTCCAAAACTTAGGCTATTTTTTAATAGTTTAATTGGAAAAATTGATTTTGTAATAAAAGTGGGCAAAATAGTCAGTTTCAGTCATGTAGGTGCTCATTTTCAAGCTAAGAGCACCATGTAAACCCATGAACCCACTATTTCCTTGTTTTGAGTGATTTTCCATCACTCGAGTCAGAAAGCCCCAAAAATCAATTATTGATTATTTTAATTAATAAATTGATGAATAATGGAGAAAATCCAAAATCATAGATCAGTGGATTCTCAGCCGATTTGATTGAAATCAGTCAGATCTGAAGAGATTGACTTGATCTGACAAATTCTTGACTGAAGGAGGTGATCAAATCAGATTCAGAGTTGATCTTCAGCATCCTTTATGGGGAATTTCTCCCTCCCTCTCTTCTCAACACGTTTTGGCTCATCTGGATGAGTTTTGGTGGATACTTCAGTCAACAGGTTGAGGTGTCAGTCAGATCAGCTCTCTGATTGACAACTGCACTCAATGAGACTCAGATCTGGCTCATTTAGACACAGATCAGGCATTGATGGACTCTCCATCAGCATATTTGGTCTATCTCCTTGGGATTTGTGCCCCCCTGGGCTGGATCTCCTGGTTTTTGTATATATCCAAGCACAGCAGCCTCTTCCAAGGACTGAAGAGATTGCCATTGTAACTGTGTATTTGATCATCATTTGTGAATAAAGCAGCTTTGGAGGCTATACTATGTAGTGCATGTGTATGTGTGGATTCTCAGTGTTATGCTGCTGATGTGGTAGATGCAATTTCTTGCCAAATTCCGTGCTGCTTCTGTGTCCTGGCTTCAAGGATTCGGCTGAATCTAGTAAGGGTGTAAAATAGGAAATCTAGATTGCTTGATCTTGTTTATCCATATGATTTATGCTCAAAAATTTCAGTTATATGCTTAAATAAGGTTGTTTTGGCATGATCTTTCATTTTTGTTGCTTTATACATCTATATCCAGATCTCACGAGGTGTGTGCAAGCTTGTGTTATTTAGTTGCAGGTTCCCGATTGGATGAAGGTGTGGATCTAGATTGATGCAATTCCTATCCAATAAGCTCAATACTTTGTCCCTCGGCACTCCACAAAAGGGACTCCTTTCAGCTTGCTCCATTCAAGCAACGGTCCGACCTTCTCTCCTCTTCTTCTCATTTCTATAAAAAATCAACATTTTTACCCGGTTACTCTATTCATAGCTTTGATTTTGCTTAGATATATCATATTAAAATTAATTCCAACATAGATCTATCTTATCAAATCCTATAGTA
>LPNX010815898.1:673561-695371 GCA_001517045.1 Pseudotsuga menziesii | reverse complement strand
AGAACCAAGACATCTGCTTGCTGCCCTCCATAACATAAAGAAGATGGAGAATGAAACCATTGATGAATTTAATACTAAGTTCAGGCATGTGGTTGCGGACCTTCCTAGAGAAATCAAGCCACGAGATGCCTCCATCCTCATATCTTACATCGAAGTTTTCACTAGTGATTTGAGGTACTAGTTAAGGGACAAAGAGCCGATCGATCTAAAAACTGCTTAGGAATTGGCCGAGAAAATAGAAAGGAATATGCAGTCTTCAGGGAAATCCAACATTCTGGGTAACACTAGGGGAAACACTTCATACAACAAAGAAAGGGGAAAATCCTTTGAATCAGAAGAAAAGGGAGCCTCTAAAGATCCCATGGAAAAGGTAACAGACATGATAAAAGACTTGGTTACTAGTCAAAACCAACTTATGGTAGATCAGTCTACACAATTGAATCTTATGCATAATAGAATAATCACAATGGAAAGAAATAATGGACCTAGGAACTTTCAGCTTAGGCAGAATCAAATGTATCAAAAGAAGTTTCCTCAACAAGAGCCTAGGATTCCAAACCAGTTAGACTCAGCTAACATGGTAGAAGAAGTAATTCCATTGTGTAGACCCTGTGAACAATTCCACCAAGAAATCACTTGTTATATTGCAAATCAAGTCATGGAACATGGACTTCCCAAGGTCAGTAATCAAGAAACAGATGCAAGCGAGGCTGATCATATATACATGGTAGGCCAGGCCTATCCTTTGTCACCATCTAAACAGTACAATCCTGAGGATGAAACCATTGCAGAATCTTATAGTGAAACTTATGATGAAAACTGTAATATACATGATGGGACTCCTATGTGTTCTCCATATAATGATGATAGTTTGGAAGGTTTACTACCTTGTGACCTTTTGTCTGAAGAAGATGAGTATGAAAATGAGGACAAGTATAGCTTGGAGCATGATACAAGTGATGAAGACTCCCTTATCCCCGACAAAGATGTTGATGAGGAGTCTTGGACATTCATGGAAAATCCAGTCTATGACATGAATAAAGAGGAAAATAATGAACCATAAACCTTTGATGGTTTTGTTGATTTTTCTGTCTATGGCATATCTAAAGGAGAGAGCATGGACCATGTGGCCTTAGGAAACTTTGATATGAAAAAGGAGCATGCAGTTTATCCACATGATCAGTTTGAGCCATATATCAGTATCAGTAATGAAGACAAAGAGAACTCGATATCGGAACCTGATATCAACAATGGGGAATCCATCACATCTAACATAGATGATGGTGATGACTATTGGAATTTTTGTGGATATCTTATTAAGAATCCTATCTATGCTATATCCAACAAGGGGAGTGTCTATTTAGAAATTTGTGGAAGTCCAATCTACTATACTTCCATAGAGGGAAGCATGGATATGGAGACCTGGGAAAATACTAGTAAGAAACATTCAAAACTCTTATATGCTCATTCAGAGTCATATCATGCAGAGCCGCACAAAGGTATCAATAATGAAGACATGGAGAAGTAGTGTTGTGAAAAGACAGATGTGATGCAGTTATTAGAATATCAGTCTCAACTATCATCTTCACATATAGAGTTTCCTCATGACTTGGAGCCGCTTGGAGCTTATACAGTGAATTATCATCCGGTAAGCCTTGATGATCAATATGATGGTGTAGTCAATCTGCCTCATCATTCTGATTTGTACATCAACCCTATCCAGTCATGAATAGAAGTAGCCTGCACAAGCACTTACCAGTTTGGGAGGAAGTTTGACAACATTATTCATTCCTTCCTGCCCCTTCCGGATCATCACACAGGTTTGCATTTTCTGAATAAAGTATCCTTACTTTGGCTGGTAACCAAAGACAAGGAAAAAATAATTATGTTAATAAAATTCTTAGGTGGTTACATTGGATTTCTGATTACACTTAACCCTTTTTATATCATGCTTAGAGTAGGAAAATAAGCTCCTTGAAAAAGAGCATTTACTTTCCACATTTTTTGTTTTGTACTTAGCTATAATCAAACATTTTTGTATTCATTAGTTAGTTACATTTATTTTGTTTAAATAAATCAGCTTAATGGTTCATTTGGTTTTTTATGTAAAGCTTGTGCTACTAAGGTTTTTTTTGTCAAGTTGAGATGTTTTTACAGGGTATATAAACCAGAGATTCTGGTGTTCTCGTATCCTCTCCTTGCCTTAAATACCAGATCGAGCACACATCCCATAATTGGAGCCAGAATGTTACCACCTAAGTTGTACTTAGTGGTTTTTTATCAAGTGAGCCTGGTGAACTAGACAAGGATAACTTGTTTGGACTTCAGAGAACCTTCAGTCTTGCTTCTCGGAAGCTTTGTTGTACTATATCACATGTTCATACCCCATGGGGGAATTGTAATAAATGTTCTAGCATGATAGTTTTTGTAAAATACTTGGTCTCTTAGACTTTATTTGTCAATCCGATCAGCCCAAGGTGTTTTTTCCCTTGGTTATTATTGGTTGTTGAATAAACGACTGATAATTTTTGAGTTTTTCACTCCATACCTCCAAAGTTGGGGTGGTCAGCTTGGCATTTAGGCCTATTGAGGTTATTAGAGTCTACGTGTCAAAGTATAAGCATGCTAGACATCATGGTCGAGTCATATGAACATGTCTAAGTCCCCCTAGGTTTTTTCAATTTTTCAATTTTTTAGTTTTTTTCAGTGGTTTTTATTAAAATTTAATTTTTCCAAAATTCAGGCTATTTTTTAATAGTTTAATTGGAAAAATTGATTTTGTAATAAAAGTGGGCCAAATAGTCAGTTTCAGTCATGTAGTTGCTCATTTTCAAGCTAAGAGCACCATGTAAACCCATGGACCCACAATTTCCTAGTTTTGAGTGATTTTCCATCACTCAGGTCAGAAAGCCCCAAAAATCAATTATTGATTATTTTAATTAATAAATTGATGAATAATGGAGCAAATCCAAAATCATAGATCAGTGGATTCTCAGCCGATTTGATTGAAATCAGTCAGATCTGAAGTAGATTGACTAGATCTGACAAATCCTTGACTGAAGGAGGTGATCAAATCAGATCCAGAGTTGATCTTCATCATCCTTTATGGGGAATTTCGCCCTCCCTCACTCCTCAACACGTTTTGGCTGATCTGGATGAGTTTTGGTGGATGCTTCAGTCAACAGGTTGAGGTGTCAGTCAGATCAGCTCTCCGATTGACAATTTCACTCAGTGAGACTCAGATCTGGCTCAGTTAGACACAAATCAGGAATTTATGGACTCCACATTAGCATATTTGGTCTATCTCCTTGGGATTTGTGCCCCCTGGGGCTGGATCTCCTGGTTTTTGTATATATCCAAGCACATCAGCCTCTTCTAAGCTAGTTAGAGCTGGACTGAAGGGATTTCCATTGTAACTCTGTATTTGATAATCATTTGTGAATAAAGAAGCTTTGGAGGCTATACTGTGTAGTGCATGTGTATGTGTGGATTCTCAGTGTTGTGCTGCTGATGTGGTAACTGCAATTTCTTTCCAAATTCTCTGTTGCTTCTGTGTTCTGGCTTCAAGGATTCAACTGAATCTAGTAAGGGTGTAAACTAGGAAAGATAGATTTCTTGATCTTGTTTATCCATATGATGTATGCTCAAAAATTTCAGTTATATGCTTAAATAAGGTTATTTTGGCGTGATCTTTCATTTTTGTTGCTTTATACATCTATATCCATATCTCACGAGGTGTGTGCAGGCTTGTGTTATTTAGTTGCAGGTTCCAGATTGGATGAAGGTGTGGATCTAGATTGATTCCATTCCTATCCAATAATCTCAAGACTTTGTCCCTCAGCACTCCACAAAAGGGCCTCCTTTCAGCTTGCTCCATTCAAGCAACGATCCGACCTTCTCTCCTCTTCTTCTGATTTCTATAAAAAATCAACATTTTTACCCGGTTACTCTATTCGTAGCTTTGATTTTTATTAGATATATCATATTAAAATTAATTCCAACATATATCTATCTTATCAAATCCTATAGTCTAGATCTTGCACTTTAAAAATTTTCATAAGCATTCTAGATCTAGCTTTAGGGAAATCGTCTTTTTGCATGAAAATTTAAAGAAAACTTGTTGATCGCATGCATTAGATTTCCTTTCTCTGTTATAAAATTTAATATTCTGCAATATCAGTGCATATTTCATTGGCTGCACAAACATCAAGCCAAGATTCCAAGGAAAGCTTGCTTTCCTTGGTTCCTTTTTCACCTGTTTAGCTAGTTTTAACTTCATTTTTTTTAAGATAAGGTAGGCTGATCCAAAGGTACTATTAAATTAATTTTAGATGTATGTTATTATAACATGCTCAATTTATTTTATCATTTATAACATAAAATAAAGGAAGCTACTGTCCGAAGTGGCCTCAGGAGCGTTCAAATCCCCCTAGGGGTCTCCCTTTTCACTAAAATCTTAAAATTTTTGCAAAGTTGTAAGATCTTGGTTTCAGCCTATATAAGGACCAATAAGTTTCTAATATTTCAGTTCACTGATATTGTAACCAATAATAAATAAAATTATTTTTGGAATAGGCTCTTTCGAGCCCATTCCCCATCCCCCCTGGGGGGATTTACGTCGGTGTCATTTTCGTCGCTTTCTGCTCATTTATTTTTTAAAATAGAATTGATCTAATTTTTAGGGTAGTATACTTGATTTTAGTATTAATTTCATATTCCACTTTTTGTTTTTCAAAGTAATCATAATACTTACCCCACGATTTCCCGATTGACCCAAAAGGGGAAAGAGATTCGTCGTAGGACTAATTAGAAAACTAGAATTGTGTATCTATTTTATTTTCAATCATTTATTTTCAGTTATCATAAAATTAACCCCTCCTCGATTCCCCTATTGAGATCCACTTGGATCGAAAGAGGTTCCTGGAGGGTTTTCTTTTAAACAAGAACACCCAGTTTAAAACTTACTAAAATTTACAAGACTCCAGTGTGTATGCTCTGCACTTGGCTGCGGTTCGTCTGATCAGTCAAGCTATATCAAAATCACTTGGGTGACTATTATAATTAGGACTCACTCTCCCCAAGTGACAAACCATCAGGTGAAAATCCAACACCTAGATCAAACTTTTACGGTGGAAAAATACCCAAAGGAAGCGGGAACTTCTAAAAAGTGACCTCGGGGCGCCGATCTCTATCACACCCTAATGGGTGCGTTATGAACAATAGCCCCAAAGACTCCATTTCAGCCCACATATTCCTTGCGGGTAGTCGTGAAGGTTTAGTTTTGGACATACTCCAAGTACTCTTGGGTATATCTGGAGTCCCCCTTTCGCCTAATTTTAATCAACTCACACTTCATTTTTAACTTAAAACATACCAAGAGGCAATCACAAAACACTCACTCCAAGCACATGCAAGTACATTGTTTCTATTTTCTGACTCCATTCTAAGGCACTGGTTATTTTCTTGTTTTATATATACATTGTGTCTCAGCATTGTGCTTTCGTGTGTTTATTTTCATATCTTGCCATCTTTGATTATCTATAATTAAATTCCAAACTCCTAAGCAACTTAGTCATTTTAAACATCACAACACTAAGTAATCATCCTTAGTAACTTAATAGGGTCTACCCCCCTTGGCTTCGTTAGGAGTTGAGCCTAAACGGAGGAGTCAAGAACAAGGTGACAGCCTTGACTCGAGACTTGCCCCCAAGGACACACTGAGTGGCTTGAAGATTTCTACCGCGTGACCCAGGTGTGTGAAAGGCGGCAACAGGGAGTCTTTTCGATATCAAATTAAAATGTTCACCCACCATTGTGGCTTGAAACCAAAGAGTCTACCCACTGTTCTGGCTAAGAATTTGACAAATCATCCACTATAGTGGGTCAGAAGACCATTTCTGCCTTAGAAAATTAAAAGAAACTTTGTAACTTTTCTATGATAGAAAGAAACCATAAAGGCTGAATTTCAAAACTCAAAGTGCCTAAGAGATAAAAACTAATATTTTTCAAGGGGGTCCTAAAAAATGTACAAATTTTTTAGGGATAGTTGCAGTAGCAATAATTGGTGACTGGCTGGTGAACATAGATCTCTAGAAAAACAAACCTTTAAAATCAAAAGCTGCTTCACAATATTCTATTTAAATCAACTTTTCCCAAACTTCAATATTTATTTAAGATATCCAGACCTTTTAGAAATGCAAGATTTACAACTTTAACATTGATTATGGTCCACTAGGATAGGGTAACAAGGATTTCAAATTCTTGATAACTCTTCTGAGGCCAAGATATAAAGTTCATTTATTTCTGCCTTTGGTTTTCCTCTAGGTCAAACACCACGGGATCGGAACAGAGTATGGACAGACATATTCGTTTGTTCCTCATTCCCATGCCTTTTGCATTCTTTTGATTCTTTTTTGGACTTTTGTCCTTTTGAGTCTTCCCCGATTGCTTCTCTTATTTGAAACTTGGCTTAGATTCTTCCATCTACAGTGTCCTTTTGTGTGAGAGATATTTTTCTTTCAACTCACGGATGGAGAAGAACCTATGAGAAACCTTATCCAATACTAATTTAATTTAGTGTGTTTTTTATTTATGCTTTCTTTCTGGGAGATTTTACTCTTTAACCTTTTGGATTTTATTTGTGGCATGTGATCATTTAAATACTATACATCTGTCCAATCTACTTCCTCTCCGTGGGTCTTTTGTTACAGCTTCCTAGGACATAGTTTAATGTGTAGTGAATGGAGCCCTAGAATATTATTCTAGACTCTTCTAACCTTAGTTATTTGATGGGGTTTAAAACAGGACTTCAATGTGTTCATAACCTTTCTTCAGATACTCTACCAACTTAAATTATATGAATGATGATACATGCATTAATAATAATCAGCTTTTAAATCAAAATATTGCATATTTCCCAAAATTCAAATGTTCCCCAAATGTCCAAAGGTTGTGCTGGTTTATTTGAAAAAATGAAAAAATAAAGCAAATAAACAAAATGAAGTAAATCAAACTCTAATAAAAAAAAATGAAAATGAAGCAAACTAACTACAAAGAAAAAAAATCAAAAGGTTTATTTATGTACAGTGAACTTCAAAAAGCATTAGGAAATATAAGGTTTGAGAACCAAACCATTAATTGGCAAGTTCTCTTCCCACCCCTGCAAATCCTGTAACTTGTATGTCAAGAGGCCTATCATTTCTGTGATCTGGAAAGGGCCTATCCATAAATGTTGAAACTTAGTGTATTTTCCCTTTTCATCATGCAGGTGATCCCATTTAAAAACCAAATCACCTACTTCAAACTCTTTCTTCCCAAACTTACGTTTATCAAACCATCTTTTCGCAATTTCTTGTTGATGCTTAAACCTTTCCCTAGACTTGGATCTAGACTCTTCTAATTTGATCAGAGTGTTAATTTGGGCTTGTAATACTTCATCATTAGATCCTCTAAACGCTTGAGCTAGTTGAGAAGAATGCAACAAGATGTTAGGAGGCAGAATGGCTTCTTTCCCGTAGACTAAGATGTAGGGTGACACACCTAAGGAGTTCTTGGGTGTGACTCGATCAGCCCAAAGTGCATTTGGAAGAGCTATGTTCCAGCTCCTTTGGTTTTCTATGACAGTCTTTTTTAGGATCCTAATGAGATTTTTGTTAGTAGATTCAGGTAATCGATTACCTTGTGGATAATAGTTAGCAGAATAATGCAATTTAATTCCTTTCTCATTTGCAAATGCATTAATTCTAATAGACAAGAAATAAAATACATTATAAAAAACTAGGGACATTGGAACCCCAAACCTAGTCATGATATGGTCTTGCAAAAAATCCATGACTGCATCTTCATTTACTTTCCATAGTGGGATGGATTCCACCCATCTGGTGAAGTAATTTGTTTCTGTGAGGATATATTTTTGTTGTAATGAGGAATTTGGATTAATATCTCTAATAATATCAATCCCCCATTGCTCAAATGGTTCAGAAATAATAACTGATTTTAATGGCCCGGTTGCTTTCGCTTGTCTCGCACAACTCCTTTGGAAATTGTTACATTTTCTAAATAGGCGTGATCATCTTTGAACAACGTTGGCCAATAGTATTCATCTCTTAGAATCTTATGGGTTGTAGTATCTCCTGAGAAATGACCTTCAGTAGGGCCATCATGCAATCCTTTAACTACTTTGGCTGCATCCTCACGTTCTAAACATCTGAGGAAAACTCTATCAAAAAAATTTCTAAACAACACTCCATCAAGTATTTGATAAGATCCAGACTTTAAGTGCAAGTCCTTTCTCTACTTCAAGTTCCAATGTTCGGGAAAATAACCTTGTTGAAGATAGTGAACTAAATCTCGATATCAATATTCTGGGGTTGTAAATATGGGACATATGTCAACCATGTGCAACTCAGTCTCACTCTCTGATTCATTCTCTACATTATCCTAGCTTTCAACCATTAATTTTCACATCTCATGTCCTTTGACGATAGTTGTTGGCTTAAAATCCAAGTCGTACTCTTGCAAGGCTATAACCCAATTCCCTCTTCTTTCTCCTAACTCTTTTTGTATGAAAAGATTCCAGACTACCGGGTGCGGTACAATAACCTTGGTTCTGTTCTTTAGTACATATGGCCTGAATTTCTTTACTGCCTTGAAAACCTCATTTGCTTGTTTATAAACAATAGGGTAATTCAACTTATCACCTTGTAGTCCAGTGCTCATGAATGATATGGGGTACTTGTCTCCCCCTTCTTCTTTTTTTGTAAGCACTGCTGCTAATGAGTTATCTGAAGCAAAAGTGTATAAGATAAAATATTTCTTGAAATCTGGACTTTTGAGAGAGGACACATGGGCTATCGTTGATTTAATCTCATCGAATGCACCTTTCTCTAAGTCGATCCATTTAAATTGAGCACTTTTCTTAACCATTTGCTGCAAAGGTTTGACTATCTGAGAAAAATCAAGTACAAACCTTGTACAAAGTTTATAGTCCCCATAAAAGATTGTATTCCTTTCTTTATGTGGGGAAAAAGGATCTATGTTATAGATTTGATCCTTTCTGGTTCTATTGAGATCCCTTTCTTAGAAATTATATGACCCAAAATCTTTTCGTCCAACACAACAAACACACATTTGTTTGGATTTAGAGAGATACCATATTTTTGATAGCGTTCAAAAATTTGCTTTAAATTAAACATGTGTTCTTCTCTTTTCTTTGAATAAACTGTAACGTCATCCAAATATACTACTACACTTCGGCCAATTAGCCTTCATAAAGCTATATCCATGGCCCTCTGGAAAGTTGCTCCAGCGTTGATAAGTCCAAAGGGCATCCTTCTATATGCAAAAGTACCCCACTTAGTTCTAAATGTAGTCTTCAATCTGTCTTCTTCTACTACCAACACTTGGTTGTAGCCTGAGAAACCATCTAGAAGAGAAAATAATTCCGAGCCTAAGACCATATACAATATTTGTTCCATGGGAGGGATTGGGTAGTTATCTTTATCGAAGGCATGATTCAGGTTTCTAAAATCAATACAAAGTCTAATTTCTCTCGACTTTTTTCTCACCAATACTAAGTTTGAAACCCATTCCTAATTTCTGACTTTAAAGATAATTCTTGCATCAAGTAGCTTCTTCACTTTGGTTTGAATCAGAGGATCCAACTTTGGATGCATTTTTCTTAAAGGCTGCTGATATGGCTTGACCCCTGCTTTGATCAGAACAACATGATTTATAATTCAAGTGTCATATGCCTTGAGATCTTGATATGTCCAAGAAAAAATGTCTTTATACTATTTAAACAAGTTTATGAATTTGTTCCTTTCTCCAAGTGAGTATAAATTTCCCAAGTTTACATATTTAGGCTCAGCTTCTGATCCCAAATTTACCAGCTCAAATTGCATAGATGACCTATGTGTTTTGACGTTAGCTGGTATTTTAAACTTGTTATTTAGATCGAACATCCCCTCCAAAGTTCTAACTCCTTTGGGTATGAAAATTCCACTCCGAAAGTTCTCTTCATGTTCTTCTTCATCAATTACCGCTCCCTTGAAATTCTCTTCATTTGTCAAAAATTCTAGGATCTACGGGTCATCATCAAACACTCTTAGATTCGTGATATTATCTAGTACAGTAGGCCTAGAAAGTAATTCAATAGAACATCGATTATTAGTTAGAACAAGCATGGCAGCTGACGTAGCTAATAAATCATCCGCTGCATTTTTTAGCTTAGGAATCGAAATTATATTAAATGCATCGAAATTTACTAGAAAATCCCAGACCTCGCTTTGATAACCTTTTAGATGTGGAGATAAACAATGGATGGTATTTTGGACTTATTTGAGAATAATTTCATAATCTCCATAGAATTTTAAATTCTTAACCTTGAATTCAATTGCCTTTATTAATCCTTGTATTAACGCTTCGTATTCGGATGTATTATTTGTACATTCAAATTCTAATCTACATGAAAGAAAATGTTTATTTTTTTCTGGATCCATCAGGATACAACCAGCTCCCAATCCTTCCTGTGTTTTTGAACCGTCAAAATAGAGTACCAAAAAATTATCTGATAAATCTACTGAGCTATTTCCACTTCCTACATCTAAAACTTGACTAACTATGTTACAGTCAACTTTATTATCCCACGAAAAATGAAGGAGATTAGGCTTTGTATCTGATCCATTATAGGCTTCTTCATCTTGGTAATTTCTTGGTTCTATCTCAATGAAATGATTTCCCAACACGGGGTGCGAAAAATTTACTGGCTAATTATTCCCTTCTAATTGAGTCACATTGTGTCTCATATGCGGCTCTCTCGTTACCTTAATCTGATTTTGGCATCCTTGATAGGGTAACCATAAATGATACCAATCAATTACAAAATATACATCTAGTTTTGTAGACTAGTCTCAGCTCAAGATTAATCCATAAGCTTTTGGTATGTCAGCCACCATGATGTCTATGAACTGACACACTCTCTCATATGCAGAAAAATGTATCAGCACGTCTTCCATCTCTCCTACCACTTTCATAGTTGTTCTAGCCAACTTTATTATATTTCCATTAGATGGCTTGGGTTGGCCATTTATTCTTTTACACACCGACAAAGGAATAACATTAGAAGATGCTCCTGAATCAACCAAACAGTTGTGCACATTATGATTGAAAATTTCAAATGTGAGCAAAAAAGGTAAAGTTCTAGATTTGGACTTCCCACCAATACTAGCTTCATTGATTTCTTCTTCTGACTGAATTTTTTCTTGGGGTTTATTGGTTGGTGGGTTTAATGCTTCCAAAAGTTTCTTCTTTTGTTGGGGTAAACTACAAATCTCAAACAAACAAATATTAGCTTTGGTATTCTTGATGTCTTGCATTTTATCGTACCCCATCTCACAATCTGTTGAGTTTTTCTTCACGCCTTCTAGTTTTCTTTCAGCATCCTTTATGGGCTTACTGACAGCTGGACTATTCTTCCTGGTTATGACCAAATCTAGTATGAGTTGGTCCTAAGTGGTATTTCTGACTTTCTTCAAGTTTTCCTGAATTCTTTTAATCATGGGCAGTAGTGTGTATCTGCAATTATTGAACCCTTTCTCCTGGTTGTGACATTAACATCCGATAGTTTTATCTCTTCCTTAGGTTCTTCTTCTTCCAAACCAAGCATAGGTGCACAATCCCACAAGACCATGGTAGTTTCTTCCGATGCCTCCCCTGATTCATGCATTTTTTCTTCCTCATCTACAAGCTCAGTTAACTTAGAATCCAGTAACTTATTCATAACAGAATTCATAGAATTAATCCGTTGTGGGCAATTTTTTTTAGAGTGAGGTTGTTTATGGAAAGTGCAAAAGTTATCCATCCCAACTTCAATGAGATTCATGATAGAAGGAATATTTGTAGGAGGTTGAGAGGGACCACTTTCATCTTTTATCTTATAATAGGGCTTGAATTGCTTCTTGGCTTCCCTCTCCTTTTCCATATCAACAATCTTATTAGATAACTTCTAGACCATCTTGACTACTCCCTTCAATTCATGTGATATTTCTTCCTTGGGTTTGGTTAATAACAGAGGCTTCTTATTATTGAAGGTCTTTGCTTCTGTCTCCACTAGATACTTGTTTATTCTTTCTAGCTCAGCCTCTATCTTCTCATCCTCTTCATATGTTGCAGCCAAGGTGGTTTTAACTTATATTTTAGCAAGCATGGCCATTTCAGGACCAAGAGCCGATGTGTAATATTCAATTAAAGTTTCCTCAGCACGTCTTATGGCTGCATTGAAATTTTTTAAGTGAGAAGAAAACCTATGAGTAAAGTCATGCACCTTTTCTTTATTTTCCTTCTTTAGAGCTAACATCTCTTTCATCAAAGTAGCAGTAGTTCTTTGGCTACATAAATGTCTTTTAAACATTCTTTCAAAAGTTTCCCAATCAGTGATTGAATTGGCTTGTAAGCCAAAATACCATGACGTTGCTTTTTTTTTAGAGTGTGAGGGAAAAGCCTACAAACCGCATCCTCATGTTCAGCTACCAATGCTTCAAAAACAAGGAAAAAAATCATGAGATGATCGTCCACAGATATGCCTTCCCCTAGGTCAAATCTAGGCAATGCCTTTTCATAATTCTATGGCAAGGCATGCACTGGAGGAGCTAATTTTAGTGGTGATCTAGCCCTCCAAGCTGGTGCAGGTGGATTGGCCTGATTTGCATTAGGGTTTAAAGGTACATTTTTTGCCATGATTGGTTTAGGATATTGAGGTGGATATTGGAACAGATTTCGAACAGGAGAATCAAGTCCCAACTGGTCAAGGGGTCAATCAATGTCTTGCAAGGTTAAATCTACCAACTCTTCAAAATCTCCAACCAACAGAGAATCCTCTAGGTAAGGGCGTTCTTTCTTATGAACTTGTCTTCTAGGTAGGGCAGGAATATTTGGCAATCCTCCTAGCTTCTTTTCACATGATCTTGCGATTCTTATCAAATGATCTACTACTTCATTAGAAATACGATAGAGATACTCTGTATCATCTGACTTAGGTTTAACGTTTCCTTCAGGGCTTGGTCTCTTGGGAAAATTAGTTTCAAAACTGTTACCGGTAGAATGTTCTCGAGGAAACGGATTTCCTCGGCCAGCCATGCACTGGTGGCCGTCCTTCTAGCGTCAAAACTGTTGAGGCCTGGAAAATTCTAGGTATCAACAGTAGGGATTCTCCCCAATAACCATTCCCAATCATCTTGTTTATTGTTTTCTATGGGGAATCCATCCAATTTATGGTCCAGGTACTATAGAGTTAAGTAATGGTTTAAATATGTTTTACTAGTTCCGGCCCAATCCACCGTTTATGTGTATTTTATTTTATGTTTTATAATGATATGCAAGTTCCTAAATTTAAATGCAGCTTAATTAGGAAGCAAAGGGTTCACAATGTGATGCGTAGGTTCTTACCTCCTATCTTATCTCCTTTGTTCTTGAATCACAAAAAAGAAAATAACAGCTAAGATAAACCTGTATAATACTAACTGACCTATCCCTGGGGAGAAAATTATTATTTATGTGAGTAATGTACTGTAAAATATGCATAAATAATATTACAAGTAGCTGATATAATTCAACACGCATGAATACAGTAGAAAGATAAACAGAGAGATAGCTCAATGTTGATTAAAACATTCATTACTCAATTTGTTGTATAAGCTTCATCAAATAACAGGAAATCATTCATAACATAGAAATAATTCACAAGTCAAAATGATCTCATAGGTTCACAGAGTAAGATGAAACAGAAATATCTACATTCAACCATCCACATAGCATGCATTTGAAACTTGAACGGCTCCTTCTCTAGCCGAAAACATCAGTCCTTCTTTATTATAAAAATAAATAGTTCTTTTTACACAAAGCCTTTCACATAAGAGATCCTGGAAAATTCCCTCTCTCATTTGATTCTACCTATACTTATACATTTCCAAATGACCTTTGGTCTTCCTTCCCTTTGGGATTCCTTTACAATTCTGTTACAAAAAGGATTTGTCATCTAGTGTGCCCGCTAATTAAGAAAAAAATACAAATATTACAAAATAGGTTTTCCATGTGTCAATAAGACAACACACTTTAAGTGGACCTGACTAACTCATCAATAAACTGCTTCCATGACATAGCATTCATCACTATTTTCTCAAAGTCTAATGGCTCCAAACATTTGACTGTGACTTTGTGCATGGCAGCCTAAGCCGTTATGTTATCCATTTTGGCTGGAAGCACTTGGAGCTTATCTTCTAATTGAGAGTTTCTTATTTCTGCTTGAGCAATTACACTTTTGAGCACCTTTTCATCCAATATTTTAATCAGTTGTATGCCCAACTCATCTTCATGCAATCTAGCATGCAATTGTTTCAAATGTTCTTCATGTGCAAGAAATTCATCTACCCTTTTCTTTGATGTTGTTTGGCACCTTTTTTGAGTTGTAAGTACCTTCTCACAAAACTCCATGCATTGGTTGTAAGTTTTCTTGACTACCTCTATCAACTTCTCTGCATCTTTATTACCAAAACCTATCAGTTCGTATTCAAGCTAGACTCTCTCTGAATCTTTGACTACAGTATTCACTAGGGGCTCCTTGGTTGTTTCTAAACATGTCAATATTTCTTGAATGATTTCCATGAAATTATGAGTTTTGTCTTTGAATTGAGAAGCTATGGCTGAGATTTCTTCCAGTCGAGCTTCTACTTGCCTAACCTTCAAAACCTCCTCCGCTATCTGGACCTGCATTTGATAAATCTTATTCCTGAGAAAGAGTTCCTACTTGGTCAGAGGTGCAATATCTGCCTTTTTTTCATTTGTTGTCTTTAATAACACATCCAAGGCATTGTTTCGGGCTTCTAGTCCAACTACTTGGGCTTCATATTGTGTTGCCTTCTGATCAGCTACAAACTTTTATGCTTCTAGCTCTACAATTTTATTTTCCAACTCCCCTTTTTCCTTAATCAGGTTCATGTTGGACTACTTCAAAGTGTCCCGTTCTTCTCCCAGAATTTGGTATTCTTGCTGCAACTTTTCATAGTCTGAGAGAGTATCTTCATACTTTCTCTTCAGTTCTCTGTAGACTCTTTCCTCTTTCCTCAAAACCGCTTTCATCTCGACCATTTTTCCCTTTGAACTACTTAAGGGTCTCTGTGAGTTTGTCTATATTGTGAGCATTTGCAATTCCCAAGGAGGCCATTTGCTTCAGATTATCTTCAACATTTTTCACAACTGTTCTCTCAATAACTATGGTGACCAGGGGTCGATCTCACATCTTCAGATTCTTCTCTGTTTTCCAAATAATTAACTTCGTTTTGGGATCAAACTGTACATCCTCTAAACATGCCACATCATACTATTTGGATGGGGTAAATGGTACTAATCCGATTTCAACTATGGGAAGATGGCCTCCTATGAGTATTGTTCTTGAAGTGTGTTAATGTATTTGTAACTTTGGAATGTATTCACTTTAATATATTATGTATTGTACCCTGATTTTTATTTTGGGAAGTGTTTGTAATGGAATTGAGTCATTTCATGCCCTGATGTTCCGATCGGGAGTTTCTATAATGTAAACAAGTCATGTCAAGTCATTGTGGTAACCCTCCTATTGATCAAGGGTTAAAGTCCCCCTAGTTGTGGGTCCCTAGGGTTATTATACCATCCTAGAGAAGTCGACCCTAGGTGAGTTATTGTAAGTCAGGGCAATAGTCCCCACCATTGTGTTAAGGATAACCCTCCTTTTTGGTCGGAGGGTCAAAATCCCCACAAGTTGTGGGGCACTAGGGTTATTAAACTCTCATAGAGATGTCTACTCTAGTAAGTAATTGTTAAGTGAGGCCGACATGTTGGAGTGGACATTAAGTGAATGAAATAATATAAATGGAGAGTGAGCCTCTCTATTTTTCATACACACACTCATTCATTGGGGCACATGAGTGAGAGAGAAGCTGCTAGGATCAGAGAGAGAGACTACTGCTGTCGGGAGATCATCTTTATGTTTTTGGGTTTTGCTTTTGGTGATGATTCTATCTCTAAGGAATTTGCAGGGTTTTCTCCTTTATGATTTCCCCGAGGAAAATATTTGTGTTCATTGTCTCTTGTGTTTTATTACTGTGCATGTTATTCTCTCAGATAAGATCCTAAGATCATAATGCTAGCTTGAATGATAAAAATCTAACATGGTATCAGAGCTAACCTAAGAAGAAGAAATTGTACAGTTACAGAAGCTAGGGCTTCTTACTTTTTGGGTCTCTCTCCACAATCCATCAGCAAAAGTATGCTAGGTTGACTCTCCATTGAAGGGTGCATCTTTCTGTCGAAGCGGAATTCGCTTCCGAGCATTTTCAGTTTTTGGTGTGGGAAATTAGGGCTTCTTATAAAAGAGGAATTTTTGAGTGAGCCTGGCATAGGATTTCTCTCCTCATAAAAATCAAATTTTAGAGACATGGTTCAATATTTTTGGTTGGGTGAAACTCCGGGAAAGTCAAACCCTAGTTTGACCCCGTGCCGAAAAAACCATAAAATACTAAAAATGATAAGTTTTGGTACATTTTCTATATCTCAGGTTTGGAGAAGGCTCAAGAGCTGAAACATTCACAGTCTGAATATAAAATTTGTATTTACACTGTATCCAACATTTAGCCTCAGATTCACTATATTCTAGGAGATATGATCCCTCCAAGTTAGGGTTCTAGCCTCTCCCAAGATTCATCCCTAAACATGACACTAGGGGAGAATTGCTATATCTCAGGATACAAAGTTCCAAATGAAATTTTTGAAGAATTTCTAGAAAGGAAATGGACTTTAATTTCTGTGGTAGAATTTTCAAGCCCCAAAGATGAAACAGTGACACATGGCAATCCGTACAACTTTGATATTCTGAACAGTCCTCAAATAGGTCACCTTGGGAAAACGATCATAAGTCCCAATTGGTGAAACCAATTCTTATTAAACCTATGGTGTTAAAATAGGGACCAGTGAGGCTACCTTAGTGCGAAGTTTCAGACACATAGGAGCAGTAATTTTAGAGATACCGTAGAAACAATATTAGGCATTTCTGCAGAAGAAATTGGTAAACTAGGGATTCCTATTCTGGGAGCTTCCCTCCACTATTTTCATAAAAGGAGTACATTGGAAAGCTCAACTTGAAGAGGTATATATTTATATCCAATCAGATCTGAAAGATTCTAATTTTTGAAAATTAGGGTTTCTCTGACAAACCCTAGATCAGCCAGCTTCGAAACCAGGATAGACACCTCAAATCGGTAGGATCTAATCCTTTGCTATTTTCATTTAAGGTTCTCATTTCAAAGTGATCTATCACATCAGCTTGATGATAATATTGGTGAATATTACAACTCCCAAGCATGGAAGTATAGGATCTCACTAGTTCTTGAAGGAAATGAATTGGACACCTACATAATTAAAGAGGTTCCGGTTCTAGAGGGAGATGAGGCTAAAGCCTTACTCAAGAAGAACTTAGTCAAGGCCAAGAATATCATTACTAATTGTTATAGCAGATTTCACCACACTAGGTGAATCACACATTGTATGGCCTTCCCCTGTCCCGCTGCAGACTCATTATCCCCTATGGACCACTTTTTGTCTTTTGATGTATCCTTGACCATCCCTAAAAACATTAGAAAAGTGATATACGTGTCTTTTTCCCCGATAACCGCGTACATACGTGGATATTCCACCTATAGTCACGTATGTCGGGATGTGTACATAATCCAAAATCCTTTGGAGCGTTCCTTGACTTGGATCTGACTCATATGACTCCTGGCCTTCCATATGCCTTGAGATCGCACAGATTCAACCTTTCAGTATCCCTTTGAAAAGATATATAAGGAACCCTTGAGACATTGAAAGCATAAGAGAGAATTGAGAGTACCGAAACTATAGTCCATTGTTGCCAGAACTTATGCTTGAGTCTGCATCCCTTTGTCCCTTGGAGCACTATTGTGTTCTTCCCAAGCTTGCCTTTTGCTAGTAAGCTTGCTATCGGAGTGATGGAGGATTGAGGTGGTGGAGGCCCAAGTGGGGGATTCAATTTCTCCGGTTCGCAGACGTGCTGTCAGATGTTGTCACTTGTAATCTCTGATTCATATTAATAGAAATATCTTTTCCTGTCCAGTAATGTGTATTTGAATGAATATTGTATCCATTGGAATATGTCAAATGCTTTTACATTATTGATTATATATGCTAGAATAGATCTAACACCATGAAATATAGTATGCTTGTATTGTTTACTTGTTGTTGAGGACGTGCTATAACAATTCAAGCTGAATATTGGAAAGCTCAACGGGGATCTACTTCAACCATCCGGAATAAGGTACGAGGTTTGATCCTTTAGTGTTAGATGTTTTTATTTCTATTGCATATTGGGAAAGATTGATTTCTGGAGTCTAGCTATCTGTTGTGGTACCCCAAGCCATAGGAATTTCTCTCTGTAACAGAATTGGTGACTCTGCTGGGGAGTTCCTAGTAATTATCCTTTGGGGGTTGATTTCTTGGCATTCAATGTATTTGAATTGCTCTCTCTCTCTTGTTTTTGTGTCGGGTATGGGGGCATGTATGCCTGGTAGAGCCTGATTGGTGTGAATTTAGTCTCAGCCTATCTGTTTGCCTTGAATTTGTGCATCTTTTTCTTCCTGTACACGGGTTTGTCACTTACAGTCGCGTAAACATGCGGTTTCCCCTGGGATTGTCGTGTATACACGCGGGATCACTGTGCACAGTTGCGTATACCCTGGTTTTTACCTTTTTGTGGAAGATAGTGGATTGCTGGGTGAATTATGTTAGTTGCTGAGTCTCCTTTGGCACTACCTGAGTCTGTTAATACCTCTGTGTTTGAACAGAAACATTTTTTTTAAGCCTAAATTTTTTCTTTTAGGAAAGTTCTTGTCATGGCATCTTTGATTTTTTGTTTGAGATTAGTGCATTAGAGTCCTTTCGCCTTAGTGCTTTGCTGGAATGCTATTTATGTGTGCTTGCAGAGTCTAGGGTGGGTAGAATCATTCTTTTTCTTTTTGCATCTCTTTATTTTCAAAAAATACAAAAACATTTGCTTATCATCATGCATTGCATTTTGCACTTTGCATTGTACTTGCATTAGATCTAGATTTGCTTTGGAGTAATAGTTAGGACTTCATATAGGGAAATTTGCATTCAGCATTTGAAGAATAAATTGTGCATTACACGTAGTATGCATACCCTGTTTTCATGGACACAATGCATTTGCATTGATTGTTAGGTTTGCATTTTACTTCTTATTGCGTCATAACACCATTAGTTGCACGACCATATCCTATTTTTGAGTAATAAAGCCAAACTAAAATCAACGCTAATTAAAATGAATTACACTCTTTTCTTTTCTAGGGTGCACCAACAAGCTTAGGTTTTAGGATCTTGGAATAGTTCATTGAAAGTTAATTCTCCAAGATCACTAAACGACAACAACTAGGTGTCTGTCCAGGGAGTGTGTGAAATCCTTGGTATAACCAGCATTCTCAGGAAGCTCCTCTCAAAAGGGAGTCAAGCACTAGGCAGTGTGAGCGGTTGTTGATCGGGATAACCCCTGGTTGGTAACTGTGTAGCACCGGCGATATAGCTAGGATTGTATTCGTATCTGGGGGCTCTTTCGGGAGTTTCGGGCTTTGCTAGCCTTCCCATACGGTCAATCCCACCTGCGACTGTCTGCCTGAGCGTTGATTATATTGAGGTGACCTTAGTGACCTTACCTAGGATATCGAGGGGGTACGTGTAGAGGTTATTCTGCATGTGTCCTAGCCAGGTTGGAGTCAGACAGCACAGTCGCTTTACGCGTTGAAGCTGAGGGCCACAATAATTGGTTTCGAACCTCCGCTTGTGGTGACAAGGGCCTCTCAAGCCTCTCCTAGGAGAGACATACCGGCCACATTCGGGAGCTCACTTATCCAGCCCTTGTTTGCTTTCTTTTGGCTTTAAATTTTATAGTGATTGCTCTATGCACGCTAGTTGGCCTAGGGTTGACATAAATAGAGAGTCTTTGCTTTTTGTTGAGTCATTGTGGAGTCAGGTGTGGTTCCGCGTCATTCTCGTCGATTAGCAAGACTTCCGCCTTCCACTTCTCCTCCTCCTTTGGGAAAGGGGCCTAGACGGTCTAGGCGGACTATGTCACACACTGATTCACACACCATGGAGGATAATTCAGAGACTATTCCTGAGCCACCTCCTCCTATTCCTATTGATGATGGGGAACTTACTCCTACATACGATCCTTCACCTGACCTAGCTGAGTTCGGTCCTATGATTTCCCAGATAGGATATTTGCATGATAGACCTACTCACCCTAGGGAAGATTCCCCATTGACACGTTACCGGTATGGAATGCCGGATGATGCCGAGACTCACTTTGACCCTCCTAGCACTAGCTATGGTAGTTATGTTACGACCGGTTTTCCTATGCATGATTTGACATTTCATGTTGAATCTGACTTTGAGCCTAGCACTATGCCTGGGGGAAATCCCATGCCTTACCTTGCAGAGAGGTTTGGGAGTACTAGTCACATTGCACCTTCCATCCCAGCGGTGGAAGCTCCATCTTATATACCTTCTAGGTCTAGAGTTAGTGATCCGATAGGGATACCAGGTTCCAGACGAGTGACGATAGGCACTAGTACATTTCTTCTTACAGAGATTCCTTCGTCCTCGCTTCCGAGTTCTTCAAATGTAAACCCTCCACCTTACTCACATGGTCCTTCGAGTCGGCACGTAGCTACGAGTCAGATCCGTACTGCGATTACTAGACCAATTGTGTCTCAAGCCTACATACCACCCGTGGTTTTGGGAGGTTATGTTCATGTTTCTAGAGGTCAGATTGCTACTTCCAAGACATATATCCCTACTTCTGGTATGTATATTCCTACTTATGGAACGTATATCCCTACCTATGGAGTGTCTCATGGGGCATCGCAAGCGATGACCTATGGACCCTACTATGGGACGCAGTATGGACAGGTCTCTCCACCTTATGGAGGCGGGTATTCACAACCTGCTTACTCTCCTAACTATGGCTTTGTAGCTCCTACTAGTCAAGGTCCACCTCATTATGGTACTTCCACGCCACCCTATACGGGTCATACAGGAGGAGGTCACTATGGCCAAGGTCATGGTGGTAATCAATCCTATATGAACCAGGGAGCGGTCCATAGACCTCATCATCCTAGGCTCCCTTTCCTCGCGACACTCAATCTACCTGACTTATCGAGACTTACGAACGATCCTGTGGCTCATGACCCAGCTTGGCCAGCTGTCCCTACCAAGCTTCCTTCAGATATCCCTAAGTTCGAAGGAAAACCAAGAGAGGATCCGAGTGAACACGTTACGACATTCCACCTATGGTGCTCTTCCAATTCATTGCATTAGGAATCAATCCGTTTGAGACTATTTCAACGCACCCTCACAAGGCCTGCGGCGAAATGGTATATAGAGTTACCTAGGGGTGCCTTTACTTTGTTCGACGACCTTGCGATGACTTTCCTTAATCACTTCCAGCTACCAGTACGCTATAATGTTGGTACTGAACTCTTGTCGACATTTCGGCAAGATAAAGCCACCCATATTTCTGATCATATTCAAGAGTGGAGTAGATGGAAGAGATTAATTAAATCCTTTATACCACCGGAGTTCCTCCTTGAGTGGTTCCTCAAATCTTTATTTCCATATGTCGCGAAGGATGTTTCCACATATGGAGTGCAGAATGAGGAACAAGCAATCTTTAGGGCACAAGAACTAGACTTGATA